>NQII01001854.1:97912-225140 GCA_002778355.1 Clitarchus hookeri | reverse complement strand
GGTAGTTGGGTGGGGGTACAGTGTGTACAGTGTTAGCCAATGTTTAGTTGGAAGGGGGTAGGTCTTCTGCTGGTCACTGTACTGGGAGTGGGTGTACTCCGCCATATTAACGAGAATCTAACCATGGAGCGGAGTGCAGGCGATAAACACTACATGTAAATCTTTTTTAAAAAAATAATCCCAAAATTTTGTTTAACTTTTACATTTCCTATAGAAATCTTGCATTTTCAATATTTAAAATGTTTTTAACATTTATCCCAATCTTTTTTACAAGTTTTAAAATAATTTTTGAATTTTTTATCGATTTTTTGTTTAAAAGGTTTCCTGGTGTCAAGGTCGATTGTGGTAGTTAGAATCCAGTATAGTAGTCGTAATCAATAATTAAAAATTTCCACGATTTTAGAATTTTTATATTAAATTTTATTTTTACTTAAGTTGGTTTTTTGTTTTAAGGCTATCTCAAGTATATTCCAGGTGAAGATCAAGGTAAAGAAATTCGAAGATCGCAGTCCGGATCATTAACAACAATTTACAGTATTTTAATTTTATTTTACAATTATGGGTAAACCTACCATGGTGTGACATACGTCATTTGCGTGATTTTATGCCCGATCCTATCAAATCTATCTAAGTCCATGCACAAAGGGGTCCTACTAGGTACTAAATGTGCCTAAATTTCTGCAGAAGGAGCGTGGAAAATGTATGTGAACATAGGTAAACACATGATGTCAAACTTACATAAAATATAGTAGTAAGAATACACAGAAGTAGGTAAAATCAGTAGCTATACAAACATAAATAAAGTTTGGAACTTAATTGTTTATAACTTTTTGAGAGTTGCTAATTGGTAAATGATTTTCTTTTAGAAATATTCCAAAAACCCTTGAAGTATTGAACGCACAACTTACAGTAGAATATAAGCATATTTCGGTTTGGGATTATTTGCTGTGTCTTAATAAACATTGTAATATGTTGAAGGAAATAATGTTTACCGGGAACTAAACAAAAATCTCGAATGTGACGAGAGATAGAAATTAATTTGGGAGTTACATATCCCAATGATGTGGCGGACGTATAACACCGTTTGATGTAACGGCTTCGGTCCTTCAAAAATTCCCAGTAAGAAATATTAGACACAAACATTTAAGTGTCTGTGCGTCTGATTAAAAATAATTTATCTCCCTGCCGTTTTGTTTTTCCAACATGTAAAAAAGGGCGACGTACGTATTACGTCGCGAGATAATCATGACATCCTCACGACGAAGTGATTTGCCCTTGGATAATCAGAATGTTAATTTACTGTTGCTGGTGAACAATTCCTTTCCTGTTTGCTCTGTCATAGGTTTCGAAACCTGCGCCTGTTTAAGAAGGTCAGGTCACGTTATTTTTAAGTAGTAATTTTTGTGGCTTCTTGGCGTCGTGTTTGGGGAGGGAAGAGAGTTACGTAACAGAAGTCAGCGATGTTTCCTTGAGTTTTAAACGTTCCCCCGGACGTGTAAAATTTAGCTATCGCTCACATGCCCCGCGTTAGACGGGAAGAATTTCGGAAAGAGAGGTCGCATACTTGATTAACTCTCTCGCTCAGTATCTGATGAAGTAATATACAATGTCTTGTACTCACTATTTCAGTGGTTGAATTTTAGATGTTCACTATGGATCTGTCTTGAGACAAACTTCTTAGAGTTTTCAATGCCGGTAACTTCCTTAATTGAAACCACAGTGATTACGCAATGACGCATGGACGCAGATTCATAGATAGTTTATAATAGCACTAAATTTTTCAAATAGTTTCAATTGTAAGAAATACGCATTTATTTTCGAAGCGCGAAATATTTTTAGTCTACATTCCGAAAGAGAGAAAGGCTTATGAGATCACTTTCCTATTTGTGTGGCTGTGTGTGCATGTAGATGTGTGTGTGTGTGTGTGCGTATGTGTGTCCACCTCTTTCAATTTCTGAACGCGCTAACAGAATTTCACCAAACTCGGTACACGTATGCTACTACGTAAGGACACCTGACTTTTATAGATTTTGACCAAGCCGGGCACTTGCTTTAATAAAAAGGGCTGAAATTTTAAAATTTACAGTGATATGCAATATCTTGAGAACCATTCAACCGATTTAAACCAAATTTTGTATGTTGACAGTGTTTCGTGTAAGAATGAAATTTAGAATTGCACATTGATGTTTGTTGGCCATTTTGGGTGATATCACCACATGAAAAAATAAAACTTTTACGCTATATCTCGAAAACTAATCAACCACTTAACGCCAAATTTGACATGTAAGTAGTACTATAGTAGGTCATTTGAAATTGATAAGCTACTTATTTTAAAAATTGCGGCTATTGAACCATTTTAGGTTTATTTGGTATAAATATCACATCATTTAACCAATTTTGACCAAATTTTGTATGCTGACAGCACCATATATGTCAAGAAATAACCACATTTGTCGAGCATTTTGTAAGATAGCTCCATATTAATTAATCAAGTTTTTATGTAATATCTCGGGAAACTATAGACCGATTCCTACTAAATTTGGCAAAAAAAATAGTACTGTGGCAGGTGATGTAAACTACTATATTTTAAATATACCAGACACTTATTTTCAGAATGGCGGCTATGTAGCTATTTAAGCTTTGTACGTTTTAATCGTCAGAACTACGTAAATAATTCCAATGTAACTTTGTATTCTGGCAGAATATATACATATATATAATAAACCATCAAATGTGTCCACACGAAGTTTCTTTTGTCCGCCATTTTGTAATATGGCATCAAATGACACATTAAATTTTTTGTGTCATATCTTTGGAAAAAAACTAACAGATTTATACGAAATTTGGTAAATAAGTAGCACTACAGCATAACAAAGCGTTAAGATTTGAGTTGGTAGACACTTATTTTCAGAATGGTGACCATATAAACATGTTAGCTCATTACTCAATTACGTAACACATTTCAACTTAACTTTGTATGCTGGCAGTATCTACATACATAAAATTAGTTTAAACAGAGTGTCAGTTCTTCGCCATTTTGTAAGATAGCCCTATATGAAAACGTTAAGGTTTTGTGTCATATATCGGGAAACAATCAACTGATTTCTTCCAAATTTGGCGAAGTAGTTGTACTGTGGCAGGCGATATTAATTTATGTTTCAAGTTGGCAATACCCTTATTATCGAAATTGCGGAATTTACATTTTAGCTATGTAACCGATTTTTACTTTGTATATTGCCAGTATATATGATAATTATAGAATGTACTAATATATAACATTTTTGTCGTCCATTTATGAAGATCGTCAATTAAATAAAAATTAGGTTTTATACCATAACTCGAGGACCAATCAACCGATTCCCACCAAATTTTTCGCTCAAGTAGTATTACAGTGAGGTATATAAACTGACATGTTTTAAATGTGCCAGATCTTTTTTAAATGCTGTTAATATAGATAATTTAGATTCATATGTTAAATCTGTAAAACAATTCAACAAAATTTAAGAAGGTTTTGCACGCTAACAGTATTCATAAGAAGCATCAGTTACGCTATCAGAGATACTTTTTTGCCATTTTTTTTGTAAAATAGTGCCAGGGGAGAAATTTTAACATTTTCCTATATTTCCGGAACAATTCAAGTAATTTCAACCATACTTCGCACAAAATTAGTGCTTCATGAAGCCTATGAAACGGTGGGGTCAGACAGTGATTTTGAAAATGGCGGCTATGTAAAAATTATGATAAGTCTGGCACATATATTGTAAAATTAATACCAATTCAACGAAATTTTGAGCCGACAGTATTTGTTTGGACTTGTGACCTTGTAAATATGGATTTGTGACCTTGTAAATATGCATTGGATAGAATTTTAGATCAGTAGTAATTTCACGGCATAACTTTGCGTAGTTCCTTTTACTCACCCCTTAATACTTGTGCGGGACACATTTTAAATTTCCCGCGCGCCTGACTTGGGGGCGCGTTCATCAATTGTCAATGCTGTCTCAAGAATGTGCGGCCCTGAGCTACAGAAATGAGAGATCAGTTTCCTGTTGGACATCATGGCGGGAAGTTGAGTTGTGTGCAACTGCCGCCGGTCGGTCGTTTTCCCGCTGAAATTCGCTGTACAGTCTTCTAGTGGATATTTAATTTTAGTAGTGTTAAATTCGCCACCACAGTATCTATTAGAAGCATCGTATAGAGAATCTCTTTTTAAGACCGTGTTGTAGGATAGCACTGATTAAGAAAATAAGGTTTTTGAGACATATCTCGGGGAACAATCGGCTGATTCCCACTAAATTCTCAATACAAGTTGCGCTACGGTTCGCAACGTAAACTAATTTGCTCGGGCACTTTTGTTTTCAAAATGATGGTTATGTAAATTTTTCATGTTAGTGAACTCCATCATTCAAAACATTAGACTGATTATACCCGAAGTTTATGCTCCGAATCCTACCACTGTTATACAGTTGAATGAACTATAGCTTATTTTGATGAGGTTTTCTGGGTACGAGTCCCGGGTAAGAGACGGTTGTATTTGTAATTGTCTTGTTACTGTTGCACATGTTTCTGGTTTCATCTCTATTGCTATTGCTGTCAACGAGGCATCAAGGACTACCTGCCTTCTTTAGATTTAAGAAAGTAATTGAAAATTATTTGCACACATGTAGAGGAAAGTAGGCTCGTTAGTGTTTGGATCGTGATGTCTGCATGCCTGCAGGCTGCAGCGACTTGTGCACTGTAGTTGAGTGCTGCTCGGTATACATACACACATATGTCCTTATCTTAGTGGGGTACTGGTACCAGATTTGGATCGTGATGTCTGCATGCCTGCAGGCTGCAGCGACTTGTGCACTGTAGTTGAGTGCTGCTCGGTATACATACACACATATGTCCTTATCTTAGTGGGGTACTGGTACCAGATTTGGATCGTGATGTCTGCATGCCTGCAGGCTGCAGCGACTTGTGCACTGTAGTTGAGTGCTGCTCGGTATACATACACACATATGTCCTTATCTTAGTGGGGTACTGGTACCAGATTTGGATCGTGATGTCTGCATGCCTGCAGGCTGCAGCGACTTGTGCACTGTAGTTGAGTGCTGCTCGGTATACATACACACATATGTCCTTATCTTAGTGGGGTACTGGTACCAGATTTGGATCGTGATGTCTGCATGCCTGCAGGCTGCAGCGACTTGTGCACTGTAGTTGAGTGCTGCTCGGTATACATACACACATATGTCCTTATCTTAGTGGGGTACTGGTACCAGATTTGGATCGTGATGTCTGCATGCCTGCAGGCTGCAGCGACTTGTGCACTGCAGTTGAGTGCACAAGTATTATGTAGTTAAACACTTGCTGTCCTTATGTACTGGAACAGACTCGTAATGTCACGTGCATTTTTGTATGTAGTCTAGTCAAGAACGGTACACTAACTTAACATTTTTTTTTTTGGACATTTACTCAGTTTTAAGAGACACGTACGATATTGTCTAAAATTTTAGTACTATGTGAGAGCGTACTTCGGCTCGAAAACATAACAAATATGAATATGTACTCTAAGTGAGTTAGCATCCTCTTTCCTGGATATAATTGTCTAACGGGAAAGTCTGCAATGTNGATATGAATATGTACTCTAAGTGAGTTAGCATCCTCTTTCCTGGATATAATTGTCTAACGGGAAAGTCTGCAATGTTAGCCGCGCCGAACTCCAATTTCTTGGTTTACCGTACGGAGAAGCCACCTAGCACGTTGTTTTGACAAATCATAAAACCACGTTCTACCCGTAATATTCGATAACAAATACTTTCCCAGCAATACGTTGTACACTAACTAACGAAACGTCCATCTCAAATACGAACCTACGGAAAATAACAAGCTAGTGTCCCCATACATCCGTGTGAACCACCCGGATAAACTGGCTCCCAGTAAACACGATTGATTGTCCAGTGTTTAACACCTTACTCACTGGCTTTCACCTAGTGGAATTTTTTNCTGGCTCCCAGTAAACACGATTGATTGTCCAGTGTTTAACACCTTACTCACTGGCTTTCACCTAGTGGAATTTTTTCTGCTGATGCCACCAGTTCGGGTTTACAATTTATTTAAACTTTCACCTCAAGGCGTAAGGGTGTTCAAGNTTTTTTTCTGCTGATGCCACCAGTTCGGGTTTACAATTTATTTAAACTTTCACCTCAAGGCGTAAGGGTGTTCAAGCAACTAAACATTTTTTCGATATTTTTATGATATTTTAAAATTAAGTTTTATTACATCAAACAGTAAATTGGTAAAAGTATAAAAAACCATGGGAAATTATTAAAAATAATTAATGACGGAAAACACAGGAATTTATAATTTATAACTTTTGCCTTACAGATTAAATTTTTTTTCATAATTGTCATGTTTGGCTACAGTTCAAAGAATTCTATGATGATATTCATGGAATTTTTTTCAGTGGTTCGGCCATAATTTTATTTTAAGTCTTACATTAAAATTGAAATCGAAAATAGCCAGAAGTTAAACCTTAATCGCAGGCGAACAAAGTGCCATACTTAAAAGAAATTTCTATAGCTGAAATCAAACATTTTGCTTGTGTAACTTTTTGAAATCTGTCCCGCACAGCTTTTAAGGTTAAAATGCTGATGATTCTACTTGAAAAGTATACGAGAGTTATTTTTAAATTAATTTAGCATTTTATCAAATAACTATTCATATTGTATCGCAAAATAACTAAAAAATTTATAAAATTTTTTGGTCAATTGAATAACCTTAAGGGCCTTGCTCGCCATATCATATGCTCAGTTTTCTTACTAAAGCAAGTTTTTAGGAATTATACATTTCAAAAATGCAAGGGTTTTACTTTAGATATTTGAATTTACTTCGGCGTAGACATAGACTTGTTGTAACTGATGCAATATAACTTTATTTACAACCTACTAATTTCGGTAAAGTTTATTATCCCCGAGTACACGATGGCTCGAACTAAACTTCACTGAGACAAAGATTCGTTCCAGTCAACAAAATATTTGTTTGTATAGGGCCAAACATATATGTATTTATTTGCCCCAACAAAATATGTTGTCGATTAAACTAAACTTAAAAAGCAACTAAATTAATTTTGTTCATCTAACAAAATACGTGTTTGAATAAACAAAACCTCTGCGTTGGGCCAAATTAAATTAGACTGGGAACAAAATATTTGTTGAATCAACTGTAAATATTTGTTTGGCCACTCATTTGATTGCCCTCGTTTGAAAATACAGCTCAAGAGTTTGTTTGGATTTTTGAGACATCTAGGATTAGTAACTGAGTTTGTTAGTGAATTTATTGATGCATTAAAATTGCATACACCTCCTAATAAAACAAGTTTAACTGGAAACTAAAAACTAAAGCTGTAAATTTTGAAATATTTATTTTAGCACACAGTTCAGTATTTGAAATGCACTGTTAGTAATTTATGTAGATTTACGGAAACTTTTTTGGACATGTAGAGTTGATTTACGGAAAGCTACTCCGTAATGACGAATGACGGAAATGAGCTCCGTAAATACCAAGTACGGAAGCCCTTTCCTTATTCTTATGGCGTCGCGTTTAAGACACGAACAATTCCGATGATACCCGAAGCGTGTAAAATCCTGTCTTCACAATACTTCTTCGTGTAAAATAGTAGTAGGTGAGTGGCGAACCACTCACAGAGTGCCAATTCCGTGATCCTTTTTTAAATTCCGCTGCAGCACAAAACCTCCCGTATACACAGTAAAATTACGCACATAACGAAACTAAAACTATTTGTTCGTAACCTCGTTTTGTAAACTGCAAATAAAACAAAATAGCTAACGCTCTAATAAGACCTGAAACTAAGAGAGAAGCTTTCGTCACTTTCGTGTAAAACCCATATTTACGTAATACAGTAGGCCGTACTTTGTGTAAAGGTGTGGTAGGTGAACAGTTCGAGTTATTGATGGTTTATTTTTCAAATCGTGTGAAAATCCCACAACAAGACAAATTATATAAAATTGGTTTATTTTCTCTATTATACATAGTAAAATACATTACTAATATAAACCTATTTTTACTACCTCTGTTTGTAAACCTGAAATAAAAAAACAAACTCGCAAACACTCTAACAGAACTAGAAACTGAGGTGTGTATATAAATCATGCTATATGAATCCCATATTTACAATAATTTTTCTCTTAAAAGCGCGGTAGCAGAGTGGATAGTGTGTTGGGCTGTTAAATATTTTCCGAGTTCAAATTTCGTAAACGAAAAACATTATTTAAATTTTTAAATAATTTTCTTTACACACTGTGAAACACACACATCACATAAGTAAAACATTTTTTGTTACCCCTTTTTATAAAGTGAATATAAAAAAAAACTTACAAGTTTATGGACACGTTCCGTGAATTCACGGAGATTTATGTTAAATTTATGGAGAGAACGTTATTGAAAAAAAAANCAAGTTTATGGACACGTTCCGTGAATTCACGGAGATTTATGTTAAATTTATGGAGAGAACGTTATTGAAAAAAAAACAAAGCGAAGAGTCCGTATTTTCTGGAAGATATCTGCATAATTTTTAACCGGTAATTTACATAATTTTACGGACATTTTTTTCTAACAGTGTATATACATTTACGAACATTCCGATTTCATCTGCAGACATTTCAGCTAATGTTACTAAGACAAACTTCGTTTCATTCAACAAAACCGTTTTCTCAGCGACGTGCATTTAATATTTCTCTGCCCATAAANCAAGTTTATGGACACGTTCCGTGAATTCACGGAGATTTATGTTAAATTTATGGAGAGAACGTTATTGAAAAAAAAAAGCGAAGAGTCCGTATTTTCTGGAAGATATCTGCATAATTTTTAACCGGTAATTTACATAATTTTACGGACATTTTTTTCTAACAGTGTATATACATTTACGAACATTCCGATTTCATCTGCAGACGTTTCAGCTAATGTAACTAAGACAAACTTCGTTTCATTCAACAAAACCGTTTTCTCAGCGACGTGCATTTAATATTTCTCTGCCCATAAANCTAATGTAACTAAGACAAACTTCGTTTCATTCAACAAAACCGTTTTCTCAGCGACGTGCATTTAATATTTCTCTGCCCATAAAAATAAAACTTCCCGGATGAAGTCAAATTGTTTCGTTATTTCTAACAGAATTTCGCCAATGAACATCACAATATCAAAGGAAATTTCCACAAATAAAAATGAAACGTTTGTATAACTACAGAATTTAACACGATGGACTGTACATACTTTTATATTCGAAAGCACATTTCATTGTAACTCTGCCAACTCAGAGTTCCATTGGATGTTAGCCGATCAATAATGAAAACCTGATGCGTTCTTGACTAACACGACGGCGGTAAGTGAGAATAGAGACTAATAAACGATTGGGTTCCTGCAGTGTGGGGTAAAGTCGACTCTCTTCGTGTTTGAAAAAGTGCAGTGAGCTCAGAGAGTTCAGGTATTACGTCGGTACTGCAGGGCTAGGCATGTTTTCAAAGAGCGATGTGTTTATTTTGTTGAATTTTTTTTTCCTGAAAATATGAAAACAAACAACAGCGCAGCCACCCAGCCATTTCGTCTCTGTATACTTATCTGCTCTGTTTTCCTCGCTCTGATGCACTGGATATGACACACACGACGACCTGGCAACGAACGAGGAACTGATGGAATGGAAAATGAAAAACCAAGGTGTGGTAACGGGGAAACGAGATTACGCAGGCAATGACAATGGAAACGAAACACTCTTAAGGCAAGGTTAGTTACTAAAGGACTAACCACAGGGCGAGAGGAATCGAAAATACGCCCGGAGACCAACCCATCCCCGCAGAATGTCGACACAGAGGGATTGAATAGAGAGTAGAATATCACATAATTAGAGTTAGCACCTTTTTATTATGGCATAAATATAAAGTGCAATATATTCCTTGAAGTTTGGGAAACTGGATGGATGGCAGGATATTCGCGACGCACCACTNCATAAATATAAAGTGCAATATATTCCTTGAAGTTTGGGAAACTGGATGGATGGCAGGATATTCGCGACGCACCACTCCTCTATTTGTTTGTACACGGCCAAAAACACATTTAGTTGCCCCAACGAAATATTTCGATGAGTAAACGAAACTTGAAGGGCAACAAAATTAATTTTGTTCATCTAACAAAATACATGTTTCTATAAACAAAACNTTGAGTAAACGAAACTTGAAGGGCAACAAAATTAATTTTGTTCATCTAACAAAATACATGTTTCTATAAACAAAACCTGCGTTGGGCAAAAATAAATTCGACTGTCAACAAAGTATTTCGTTGAATAAATTTTATGTATTTGTTTGGCCACTCATTTGATTGCCTTCGTTTGAAAATATACCTCGAGATTTCATTTGTTTTTTTTTTTAGTGACAATTAGGATAGTAGCAGCGTTTGTTAGTGCATTTGTTGAGGCTTAATAATAGTATAAACATCATAATGAAACAAGTTCAAGAGGAATCTTAAAAGTATAGCTGCAAAACTCGAAATACATATTCGTGCACGTTGCCCAGTATTTGAAATGTATGTCTTCAAAAAACATTCAAATATTGTCTAGTCACTTAAGCTGTGGTTTCGTAGTGCTTGGGCGCAGATTATCTACGTTCTAATTTCAGCCAGGCATTCAATTTTTTTACATTAACAGAAACTGTTCAATGCACGTAGAGCCAAACAAATATTTAGTAGCACGAACCAAATATTCATTTGGGGCAACCGAATGAGAATAAGAAAATAATTTGGATACAGCCAAATATTTAACTGTCCCAATACAAACCATTAATTTGGTCGCAGCAAAAAAACTTCGTTAGATTCAACAAAACCTTTTTCTCAGTGCGGGAAAGCTCTCGCCCAGCCGTACTCAGCCGCTGTCACTACTGAAGTAGAAAAACCCCTCCCCTTCGAGCAGTGACAATGGACTCTCCCGACTCGCCCGACGCATTTTGAACTTCTGCGCATTGTTTCCTCATTTGAATTTCCCTGTGACGGAGCTTTGCCCAGGAAGGGTGCGTGTGTGGGGGTGATAACGCGGGACTCGAAGCCGGGACATCGAGTTCTTATTTATGGGGGGGGAGGGGGTGTTATATGCGCGTCGCGGGTGTCCCTGACGTCGGTGGGCGGGCGCCGCACAGACCCGCCGGGCGAAGCCCCCGAAAAGCTTTCCACCCNTGGGGGGTGGAAAGGCCCCACCCTGGCTCCTCCCCCTTTCGCCGTGGCAGCAGCACTGCTGGCGGCCTGGCCTGGTTTGGTATCGACCTGGCCGGCGCGGCGCGGCGCGGTGGTGCGAGTTCCGTGGCGAGACCTCGCCAGTCGCCTGGTCTGCATGGCTTCTCTCGGTCATGGCCCTGTGACGATGAGGCGGCGCCGGCCCGAGCCCCACACGCTTACCGGTGAGTGCCGCTAGCTTCTCCTCCGCTTCGCTTCTAGCTACGGCCCGGCCGTGCTTCCGAACCACTGCTTCAGTTCTACTTCCACGATATTCCTCCGCCAAAGGGACAATGCACCGCATTCCTGCGCACTCGCTTTCCTTATATTCTTCAAGGGAACTATTTTCTCACTGGGCATTGCCAACGCACCCATATTCTCCCTCTTTTCATTCGTTTCAATTTTAAATGAAATATTATAACATATAGATGAAATAAAGTAAAAGTTATAAAAAAAGATACTTTGCTTGTGGTACAAGACATATTTAGGAAACTACCAAAAACACGCCATTCAAGGGGTGATTTCTCAAAGGTTTTTTTAGAAAAGTGTAAACACCAGCTATAGACACAGTAAGATTTTGTTGGATTGGTATTTACAACTTCCGTGACTTGCTGGTCTTGTATGGGGAAATCTGAAAAAAAGACGCAATATCAATGTTTACACATTTGTCTCAAAAAATTTAATTTATGCCAGAGAAACACATATCATTTTGTATTGAAATCAGCTAAATTACTGCTAAGTTCTAAACTAGAAAGAGAAAGAAAATCCGATTGAAAAAAACCCTGAAACCCTATTTTATATGTGGTCGTTAGAAAATCTCTAATTTTGATAATGGTGTCCTCCTTGTTGCCTAAAAAAAATTTCTGTCCAGCACTTTCGATCGCTCCCTCCGATAAATGCGTCTGTACGCCTCTGGCTCTTGGCGATCCCTGCTGGGTCGAAACGTCAAAGAAAAACACACACGTCCCTGCACAAGCCCGCAGTAGCGACTCGCACTTCGCACGTGCGCCCTTTCACCCTTTGCAAGGGGGGAGGGGGGGATATCACGCGCCAAGTCTACCAACGCCTGCTGCGAAAATTCCCGCTTCGCGGAACCGCACTGCGAATTTTTTTTCCCATTAATGCTCCGACCACGCTTTAACGATTTTGTACTATCTATCACGTTCGTGTGACAGTTTCGAACAATGGAATTCCTTATATTCCTAGTGATTCTTCTTAAATCGTTTCTAAAAGACGCACGCTGCCTTAATAAACACAATTAATAACCAAAATAGAAACTTTGTTTGAAAGGCGCATTATAATACCTCGCAAAAACAACTACAAATAACAAACATGTAGTGTAGTTTATATATATATGTATATATATATATATATATATATATATATATATACACACATACACACAGTACTTAGAGCGCGCAACTTTCTTGTATTACCTTTATTCATTTTGTAGTGCTTTGCCATTTGTCCGTTCGTAGACGATTGCATAGGTGCATGAATTTGTTCGTTCAGTTGCACTCAGTTAATGTGGTTAATTCTTGACTCTCTAAATACTATTTTGAAGTGCGATATCTCAAGCTGCAGCTAAACAACATCTCAAGCGGCGTACAACGCAGGCATCCTAGCCGGAAGTACGTTCCAAATTGAAAGTGTTATTTTTAAAAGTGAGGTTTTTGGCCTCGCGTAGCCTCAACTCACTGAGAATTCGTTGAAACTGTTTTTGAGTTCGAAGTGGAAAAATGCAAGGGACTTGGAAGGTTCTTAAACCTTCCAAGTCCCTTAACAAAGAAGTTGCGAGTGGAGCCTGTCGCTCCTATGGATCAACAGTCTTACAGCTCCTCCGCCAAGCCCCGAACGATTTCTATACTACGCATTCACAGCAAAACTCCGTGTTATTTGAAACTACGAACAAAAGGAAACATAAATTATAAAACTAGATGAATACTGTCACGCTGGTATTCATTTTAATTATTTTATCAAAAATTTTAAAATTTACACGGGGGTATTCAAAGCTATACGATTACAGTCTAACAAGTATTATCAAACGATGTTTTATTTTGACATCAATTTTTCTAAACAAATCATGCTATTGAAATCCGGAAACGGTTCACAAACGAAATATTTCCCTGTGAAACTAATAACTACGTTGTCCAAAAAGTTGATTATATTGTTGCTTTCATTAACGCTCCAATTGTTAGTCTCGCAGATAATGAAAGCTACACCAACGCACAAATGAGTGTCTAAAACTCGAAAATTTAACGCCTCCTCACGCATCCAGGATCAAACCAGCTACTTGGGCCGTTGGTAGTCAATTTCACGACAAAAGATGAAAGCAAAATTAAATCAATTTGACGTAGACATATTTTTGAAATTCAAATGTACTTATCTTAATTTCCTGCACCAAACAGACCGTAAACGCCTTATTTATGATTACACAAAAGCGTTTTGTATCGCTATATTAGCACCTTGAGTAAACAATGACGTCGGTGTTCGCATATCCGTGTCTTCGTAACATTAATGTCTTGTTTTTACAGATCGTGAATTGAATGTTCGCCTTCAGGCATCTCCGAAACCGTTTGGCGCTTCTCATCAAAATATAAAATAATTTGCAGATGACTGTCACCGCCCACTTTCTTCGCAAGTTGGCACCACCGTTGTGGAATTAAGGTGTGTTTAACTAATCGGTCCTAAAACAATTACGGAGTTCTTTCAGAACAAGTGGAAAATAATCAAACTAAAAGGAAGGAGCGAATTAATTTATACATGTTCAAGGATACACAAGTATCTTCTTACGCATATTTTTAAGGATATAATTGAGACATAAAATGCGTAATATTTTTTTTTTCTCTTAACAAAATTATGTGCTCTTCGTAGGACGAAATATCTTCTAGAGACTGTGAAACATTTATGTTTACAGAGAATAGTTGTCAGTTCGTTTTCTAAGTCAACTTCCTAGTCCTTGTTCCTCAGCGAACCAATGTGATCCAGACTATCGCTCATTTTATCTGCTCGAAAATTGTTATTTTAAGTTTTGTAATTTCTGCGTATATGTGTTTTTGAGTGAATGCGATATCTAGGTTGGTAGACTCTTAAAAGAGTCGACTACATAAGTATTAAATGCCAACATTTTTGTGTAAATATTTAAAAATTCTTTGCCAGTAACATTTATTTAGTCTCTTATAATTCCCTCCATAAAATGATAGAACAGATATTTGTGAGGCCTGTTCTAACTTATTTGCATACGGACATATAAAAATAATACAATTTCGTATGTTTTTTCTGGAACATTTGAATGTCATATGGAACTTTAAAGAGTTAGTGTGGAAAAAAGAGGAAGAGAATAAAGAGCACAATAGTTGTAAATATAACAATTTAAGTTACAATTTTACCTTAAGAGCTGGGTTCCTATCTCAAACATAAAGCTCTTCTATTCCATTTAAAGTGTAAAACTCCTGTTATTTCAAATGTTTTAAATTTTTTATTTTCCTTTGGGAATTAGATAATAAAATTAATGCCTGAAATTACATTTATATAAGTCTTACATTTCTCCTGTGAAAGTGCTTTAAATCTAAATTATGCAAGCCATCAAATAATTATTTTTGGCATACTGAATTAGAAGAGAAGACACATGTGATGAAATGTACTGCCCCGTTTGCTTGTGTGTATGTGTGATCTGTTTTATGTTTTTTTTTATTTCCAAAAAGGGTTATACCCTCAAACCAAGTTAGTAACAGCTTGGATGTATATAACTGATTGAAAGTTTTATATATGTTAGAAACATTTGTTTAAATTGCAGTCTTTCAAGATTTTAGCGTTCGATGTTGTACATTTGGAATCGGATGACTGAATTACAGTGTATGTACAGGTAAGTATGTATTAATAACTATTTATATTATGTGAAGAGTGTTTTATTATTAAAACAAATTATATAAATCGTTTGTTAACGTTCACGAGGCTCTGTAACAGAACACCCAAAATTAAAATTTGAATACCTAGTTTGTAATATAATTTTTTGATATAAGTAATAGTAAATTTTTTTAATTACTGTGCGCTGAACATTTTTTAAAAAGGCGTTTTTAAAGCAATTCTGATAGTATAGATGAAGGTATTGTCCATACTAAAGAAACACAATTTTGTTATTACAGGGCAACCACTTAAAAACACAGAATATACTACCTTAAACGGCATCCAAATTTGCATTAACATTGTTACAAACAACATCTTTTTCCGCATTTGAAACTATATTCATATCCAATAAAGATGCAAATTGCAAATATTGTTCCTCGAAAGTAGCTTGTTAAAAACAAGGAATCAAATTTTTTAACATAATTGGGGTCTTAGGTTAACCCACTATAGATATTTAGCACATCACCCAGTTTCATGAGTCATTAAAATATTTCAGTTGTAATAAAAATGCTACAAACGCAGTTTCAGAAGTGTGAACGTCTTAAACTGTTGCTACTAAGTGAATATTGTTAATTTAATTATCGTAGTCACTGCCACAACAGTTACTCATATTTACTTCGAGCACTGCGAAAAATATATAAAAATTTCCCCTTTGCCAACTAGTCACAATTCGTTCGCGTATTCGTGTTCACCGAAAAAATGCTTTACCTAAACAAGTCAGGTTCTATCACACAGTATACCGTATATTAACTTACGAAACCAGGTTCCGAAAAGCTAAAAGCCTCCCAGTGCTGCTTTCTGCTTCAGTCCACGCCTAAGGCGGACCTTACACTCTATGAACCCTTCCTTTGTTGCAAAACATGATCTGTTACCGCAAAGAAAATGCTGTTTATGCATGAACATATGCAAAGAATGCTTGTCGCAAACGCAGTTTTTGTTTTATCTATATAGTAATGACTGCGATAATCTTGCACTCTCGTTACAATGGTTCAGCGACGTCTTTGTGGTAATGTTAGTTATACCTTTAGGAAAATTTGTGCTGTGAAAAACAATCGTGATTAGTAAATACGAGTGAAGTAAAAAATCTATCAAAATTATATTCACTAAAATAAAGAATTCCAAGAACGGTCGGGGACTCGAACCCGTAACCACATAGTCAACAGCTGAACTCCCTTCACCATAAAACAAGTACGTGTTAATACATGCAGTGCTTTTGACAGAGAGGTTATATCTCGTAATAACATGGGCAAAGATATGTGTGACCTCTTGAGAAGAAATGAGGTTAGTGATTTGGAGAATCACTGCATTTCAGAATGATATTAAACATCTGCCGGCGGGCTGTGCTTGTTCAGTTAAATTTTCTTATATGCAAAATATGCTTGTTCATTAATTTTTGTAACGGTACAACCGTTAGGTACTGAAAACTACAATGTATGACAGAAAATATTTTATACCGTTAAACCGTCACCTTTGGTACGATGCAATTTTTGTATACTGTGATAAAAAGCAGTCCAAAAAAAGTTTATTTCTTGGCTATAAAGGAAGGAGATAAAGATATAAAACAAAAACGTATAAAGCAAAAATTCATTTACAGCAAACCTATGTTTCACTAACCTTATATTTGAATCAAAGCAAAATTGTGTTTCTGTTAACAAATCAGCATCACAGAAATGGGTTTCTTAGCAGAACAGAAAACTATTAAAGGATATTTTATAGTGTACTTGATGAGAGAATGAAGCAAAACCAGCAACGGTACGGGCTATTTACCGCTTTCAGACCCAATTTAATTTATGTTTCAAGATGTTGTGTAAACCAGAAGAACTAGGCATTGTGTTTGGCTAAATAAAAAAAGAACCATCCACGACCTACATGTAACAGTAACACGGTTAACGAATAATTTCCCAACAGAAAATATGATTGGGCATTGAGCCTGACACTGTACAGTACTGACCAAAACTAGTCTTCGTGGAAGTTACGCAGAAAAGTGTGCGCACCGGGTTTGAATGAGTTACGATGTACACTGTCAAAGAAGGCGTAACCACGGCAAGAGCATGAGTCACATCCAGCGGGAAAGTATCTGACAATTAACCGATCATTATTATTTACTGCAATAAAGATACCGGCGGACATTTGTTTGCATTACAGAGAGATCTGCCGTCCTCTTGGCAATCTTTACTGCCACGAAGATAAATGGCCACCATGTCGTTTTTGCTAAGTTGTCAGCGTATTCGAAAAGAAAAAAAGTTTCTCTTTCGCCGTCGGAAATACGCATAAGGTAATTTATGACACCCGACATTTAAAACCAGAGGGTGGATTACATTAACGAGTTGGGGACTTCTACAGGACAGCCGTATTCTAAAAGATTCGTATCAGAATCAAAATCCGTTGAGACCAGCTGATCTATCCATGTAAAGAGCAGCGGGTTAAGGTTTACGCCTTATTTACGAATAGCCTAAAATATGCTTACTGTCTTAGCCTCCCCTAATCAACTTCACAGCAATACGCAGGGGCATTTATTACAACCCTTACCAAACAAGGCACTTTCATCAGTCTGCTCTTACAAAATACTCCGTTATCTAAACAAAATTTGAAATTCTACAAAAAACATCTAAAAATTCTACATTTCGGTTGGTTTAAATCACCAAAAATTAATTGTAAACAAAAGTTTCATTGAATCATTTCTATATACATNTACCAAACAAGGCACTTTCATCAGTCTGCTCTTACAAAATACTCCGTTATCTAAACAAAATTTGAAATTCTACAAAATACATCTAAAAATTCTACATTTCGGTTGAAGACGTCCCTTTGTTGGTTTAAATCACCAAAAATTAATTGTAAACAAAAGTTTCATTGAATAATTTCTATATACAANTTTCTATATACATGTTTCGCAGTAAACAATTAGGTGATTTGTTTGTTCAAATATATATTTTAAGCTCTTTTGTTGCAATTTTCAAGCAATTCAACTTTCGGAATTGAATGCATAGTAGCATTCCTGGATATACTGTGTATAACTGATACACGAAAATAAAGCGAAAATATTTGATATATTTACAGGTTGGGGCTGAATTCGACAGACAAACTTCGTGAGGTCATTCTTTTTGCAAAACCAAGTGGCAAATATACACGACACGCTGTACCTTAATAAAATATTAAGGGCGAATTAAGTCCCCGAAAATTGAGATTATGGAAAGTATTTTCGCGTGACATCAAAAACCAGGGGTGACGAAAGTACAATTCGCGGAAAATTGTTGCATGTAATCGTGATAGACAATCTAAGAGCAAACTCACATTAATAACAAACCCCGTTATGTAAATAACAGGGTTGCCCACCCTCTTATAGCCAGCAACGTCTTTACCGTCGGAAATTATTAACATTTGATGATTATTTATAGATTAGTATGACCTACGAAACCAAAATGGCCCCCTTATTGGAATTGCCTAGGACCCACCGTTTTCGTTTAAAACGCACACAGATATTCCGCTCCATTCCGCTGCAACGACACAGTGCCTCGTACGTATGCAATACGTCATACATGTGCGTATGGTAAGCTGCTGTTTCCACTGTACAGACACTGGTGGAGGACATTTATTACTGACTGTAAACAAACATGCATTGGAAAGCTTATGGTACTACATGCGACAATGTGTTCCTGGCAACTGTTGGTGTGAGATTCCCCACATGAAGTATTGGTATAGCCTACATGCCTGGAACCGTATTGCTGTCGCTGTTATGTTATGTAAAGATTATTGTTTATGCGCCTGGACATGTATCGCTGCAGTCCAAGCTTTATGTATGTGGGGGCCACGGTGGCTGAGCGGTTAGCATGCTCGCCTCCCACCAATGCAAACCGGGTTCAATCCTGACCGGGTCACCGGATTATGGCATGTGGGAATCTTGTCAGATGCCAGTGGTCGGTGGTTTTCTCAGGGGTCTCCCGTTTCCCCTGCCCCTTCATTCTGGTGCTGCTCCATACTCACCTCAATCACCCTCATCGGCTCTCAACACATTGCTGTTAAGAGCCGCTCAAATCTCTTCACACACTCTTTATGCATGTGCGTGTTGTACGAAAGCGGTGGTCCTAGGCAGTGGNTAAGAGCCGCTCAAATCTCTTCACACACTCTTTATGCATGTGCGTGTTGTACGAAAGCGGTGGTCCTAGGCAGTGGCCACTAGATGCCTCGTGTGTTACCTAGAGCATACTGTTAAATAAACAGCATCAAACGTTTATGGGTCCTGAAGGTTGGTATAAACATCTCACGTCATTAATACATCAGGGACAGAGCGAAGTGGGGCAACGATAACATGTTGGACTCGCATTTGGGAGGATGCGGGTTCGAATCCTGGTCAAGACATCCAGAATTCTGTTTACCATGGTTTCCCGAAGTTGCTCCAGGCAAATTCTGGGATATTTCCTTAATAAAGGCCATGGACGACTCCATCCTCAGTTCCTTTCAAGTGTCTAGTTATGTTCCTTTGTCTAATGGCCTCGCTTTCGACGATACATTAAATGCGCAGACTAAAAACGTACAGGTAAACATACTGTATTATTAACGGGTAAATAAGGGTTGCTTTTGACAAACAACATGTCCACATAATGCACCACTGTCAGGCCATTTGTTTGCGAGCAAACATCTAACTAGGTGTCAGGTACAGTATGTAGTATGCATCACGTGTGTACAAGCTGTGCGAGCGGTCTACACGTCTGGCACTGATACCACACTAGGCAACTCTGTACGGTTTGACGTGTTCAATTCGATGCCTCGCGTGACATTTATCACGGCACTAAAGGAGCTGCAGCGAATGTGACCCGTTAAACCCCGAGACGAATTATATAAAACATCTGAGCACTCCATAATATACCACTTACATTTCTGTTGGTCAAGGTGCATGTTGTGTCTGCAAAATNAGCATCAAACGTTTATGGGTCCTGAAGGTTGGTATAAACATCTCACGTCATTAATACATCAGGGACAGAGCGAAGTAGGGCAACGATAACATGTTGGACTCGCCTTTGGGAGGACGCGGGTTCGAATCCTGGTCAAGACATCCAGAATTCTTTTTACCATGGTTTCCCGAAGTTGCTCCAGGCAAATTCTGGGATATTTCCTTAATAAAGGCCATGGACGACTCCATCCTCAGTTCCTTTCAAGTGTCTAGTTATGTTCCTTTGTCTAATGGCCTCGCTTTCGACGATACATTAAATGCGCAGACTAAAAACGTACAGGTAAACATACTGTATTATTAACGGGTAAATAAGGGTTGCTTTTGACAAACAACATGTCCACATAATGCACCACTGTCAGGCCATTTGTTTGCGAGCAAACATCTAACTAGGTGTCAGGTACAGTATGTAGTATGCATCACGTGTGTACAAGCTGTGCGAGCGGTCTACACGTCTGGCACTGATACCACACTAGGCAACTCTGTACGGTTTGACGTTTTCAATTCGATGCCTCGCGTGACAGTTATCACGGCACTAAAGGCGCTGCAGCGAATGTGACCCGTTAAACCCCGAGACGAATTGTATAAAACATCTGAGCACTCCATAATATACCACTTACATTTCTGTTGGTCAAGGTGCATGTTGTGTCTGCAAAATGGAATGCTTTACGTGGCTGGAACCGATAGATATGCTACTTTTCCACAGAGTGGCAGACGGAAATTGACAAAAAGCCCAAAGAATGTACAGAGATTGATTTCCACACATACAGCAGCCACACCCACCGTATTTGCGTCTGTGGAGCGACGTTTGAGAGACAGTGGACTTTTGGAGA
The DNA here is from genome assembly GCA_002778355.1 of Clitarchus hookeri. NCBI lineage: Eukaryota > Metazoa > Arthropoda > Insecta > Phasmatodea > Phasmatidae > Clitarchus > Clitarchus hookeri. Next base: position 204,197 of record NQII01001854.1, on the reverse strand, counting down.
TGACACGACCGAATGCAGGGCCCAAACAGACAGCGAGGGCAGCCAAACTGGATGTCGGGATGTGTTGAGGCATGTTGAGAATAACCCACGCGTGAGTACGCGTACTAATAAAAGAGAATTCAACAGAAGCCGCCGCGCATTTGGTTGAGTGCTTCATGAGCAATTACTGCATCCGTTCCATGTGCAACGTGTCCATGCCGTGGGTCCTGCGGATCATCCTCGACGCATCGAGTTTACAGCATGGTTTCTGGAACAACGCAGAACCCACCCTAACTTCGACAGATACAATCTGTTCACTGACAAGGCTTCCTTTCAACACGATGGCGCACAGAATTGTCGAAATATCCACGGGTGGGCGGATGGCAATCCTCACACCCCATTCGTCCTCGGGGATCAACAGCGGTTCAGTGTCAACGTCTGGGCGAGCGTAATACATACAATTTTGGTTGTCTCCCACTTGTTGCCACGTCGTCTCACCGGCAATGTGTAGGCTGCGTTTCTAAGGGGAACTCTGCCCGACATTACTCGAAGAGTTCCCGTTGCAAACACGAGCGGCCATGTGGTTCCAGCACGACGGCGCCCCAGCCAACAGTCCGCCATGTGCGCACGATCACGCGAATCCCATATTCACTGGACGATGTATAGGCCGCTGGGGCCTTGTTCCCTGGTTACACGATCCCCTGATATGAATCCGTTGGACTATTTCTTCTGGGGTTGCATGCACAGCTTGGTGTATGAAACCGCGGTGGAATCTGAAGAGGACCTCGTCGCCCGCATCGATGCCGCTGCCGGGATTATTCGGGACAATGAGGATGTTTTCACACGTGTCCGACAATCGTTGGGTGCGGCGATGTGAACTGTGCGTCGAACATGGGGGGACGCACCACCGGGCCTTTCCTATAAAAGTGTTTGTGATACTTGATTCTACAATAAATCCTTTGGAATGCCACAAATTGTGTTGTGAAATGCAATGTGTTACCTGGTACCACTTACATGTGATGCGTTATAACGGCGTTGCTCAACGCTGCTGCGCCAAATGTTTGAACGTTCAAAAGCCTGTACAGGAAACAGCAGCAGCGATACTTTTACAGGTGCGTAGGGCAATACCACTTTCTCTACGTCCTGCATGGAATCACACACAGACCGTCGCCGCAAACGAACAGTTGTGCACACTTACTGACGCATGGTACGCGTTGTTTACATAAGGTGTTAATATTGTCCGCCACCATTGGCTGTGGAGTGGCCTTACACGCATGTAGGCAATATTGCCTGCATACCAGGCACTGTATCGCTGCAGCGGAATATAGCGGAATGTTTGTGTGCGTTTCAAACGAAAATGGTGGGTCCTAAGTAGTTGCAACAAGGGGAAAATTTTTGTTCCGTAGGTCATACTGCTCAATAAACTAGCATCAATGTTCGTAATTCCCGAATGGTAACGAAGTTGCCGGCAATAGGAGGGTGGCCACCGCTGTTATTTTCAGAACGGGGAGTGTTATTAATGTGAGTTTGCTCTTTGGTTGAAGATCCCGATAACATCTCACCTGGTTTTGGATATTTCGCAAATTACTCTCCCGAATCTCTATTTTCGGGGACTTATATCGCCCTTAATATTTATATTAGCAACAAAGTGTCCTGTATATTTGCCACTTACTTTTGCATAAAGAATCACTTCACGAAGTTCGTCGGCCGAATTCAGCCCAATCTTGTATATAAATGCCTCTTCTGTTCCCTTCCTTTGAAGTCATTGACTAGTCCCTATGTACATGATAATACATATTATTATTGTTAGTGTTATCACAATTATCGCACTGAGAGAGATATATAGTTATGGATCACAAATAAGTTTACTCGAAGAGTATTTGTTTTCGCTCAACAACACTTTGTTTAAGAGAACATTCTGCTCTTGTTCCAAACATCTGCATTAATTTACTTGAACTAAATAATATATTAAGAAACAGTTTGTAGAGCCGAATAGCTATTTGATTTTTCCAGTATCACCTTAAGGTACTTACTAAANTAATATATTAAGAAACAGTTTGTAGAGCCGAATAGCTATTTGATTTTTCCAGTATCACCTTAAGGTACTTACTAAACACAACTATATTACAAGTAATAAGTAAATCCAAATAATGAGTTAAGTTACCAGTACTTTATAAAAGCCATTATGGCATCAATTAAATGTTATGTTTGAAGTGAATAAACATTGCTGTTAGCTGGTAAAATCTGATAGGCTGTCAGGCTTATTCATACAGAATTTATAGTGGCAATAAAATCAAGTAGTTGCAGTACCACATTCCTTTAGTTGGCTTTAGCGCAACAGGGCTATTTGCCTTGGCTCGAATATGCAACTAAAGAGCGTGTTTATAATTTCTCTTACAATTAGTATAACATCAGTGTTTGTTATTGTATATAATGAAACTTAATACTGGTTAAAATAATCCTAATAAAACAGTTTTAAAAGAAAATGTCGGAAAACTAGGAAAAATTTATACATTCGTGTTGTATACTTTATTGGTTTTTTAATCCAAGAAAATTACTACATCCTTTTTAATTATTTCGAGCGACGTTACTTGAGGCATATCCTTCGGTTACAAAGGCACTTGGTTGGAATCTCTTTCAAGTCGATTTTTTTATCGTAAAATACGAAGCTCTAACGTACGTGCAGACGTAACAAATGCTTAGTTGCGCCAACCAGATCTTACACTTATGGGACAACCAAATAAGAACAACAGAATATTTTCGTTTTAGAAACAAATTATTTGATTTTCCCTATATATATATAATAATTTGATTTGTTAATGAAAACGTTTCTTCTCAGTGCGCCATCTTCATTAACAACTTTCGAGGATGACGCCAGTTGGTGAATAATTTAAAATAATACAACTGCAGGGCAGTTGTTGAATAGGCAAAAGGGGGTCGCGGTGTTGCAGTAGTCAGAATACTCGCTCCCAACCTAGGAGAACCGGTTTCGATTCCCGGGGTGGTCGCTCCCGGATTTTCGCATGTGNTAATATATTAAGAACCAGTTTGTAGAGCCGAATAGCTATTTGATTTTTCCAGTATCACCTTAAGGTACTTACTAAATACAACTATATTACAAGTAATAAGTAAATCCAAATAATGAGTTAAGTTACCAGTACTTTATAAAAGCCATTATGGCATCAATTAAATGTTATGTTTGGAGTGAATAAACATTGCTGTTAGCTGGTAAAATCTGATAGGCTGTCAGGCTTATTCATAGAGAATTTATAGTGGCAATAAAATCAAGTAGTTGCAGTACCACATTCCTTTAGTTGGCTTTAGCGTAACAGGGCTATTTGCCTTGGCTCGAATATGCAACTAAAGAGCGTGTTTATAATTTCTCTTACAATTAGTATAACATCAGTGTTTGTTATTGTATATAATGAAACTTAATACTGGTTAAAATAATCCTAATAAAACAGTTTTAAAAGAAAAAGTCGGAAAACTAGGAAAAACTTGTACATTCGTGTTGTATACTTTATTGGTTTTTTAATCCAAGAAAATTACTACATCCTTTTAAATTATTTCGAGCGACGTTACTTGAGGCATATCCTTTGGTTACAAAGGCACTTGGTTGGAATCTCTTTCAAGTCGATTTTTTTTATCGTAAAATACGAAGCTCTAACGTACGTGCAGACGTAACAAATGCTTAGTTGCGCCAACCAGATCTTACACTTATGGGACAGCCAAATAAGAACAACGGAATATTTTCGTTTTAGAAACAAATTATTTGATTTTCCCTATATATATATATATATATATATATAATAATTTGATTTGTTAATGAAAACGTTTCTTCTCAGTGCGCCATCTTCATTAACAACTTTCGAGGATGACGCCAGTTGGTGAATAATTAAAAATAATAGAACTGCAGGGCAGTTGTTGAATAGGCAAAAGGGGGTCGCGGTGTTGCAGTGGTCAGAATACTCGCTCCCAACCTAGGAGAACCGGTTTCGATTCCCGGGGTGGTCGCTCCCGGATTTTCGCATGTGGCAATCGTGCCGGACGATGCCGCTGGTTGGAGGATTTTCTCGGGCATCTCCCTTTTCCCCCCGCCCTTGCATTCCGGCGCTGCTCCATACTCACCTCACTTCACCCTAATCGGCTCTTAAGACCTCAATGTTAAGAGCCGCCCAAATCTTTCCACTCCACTCCACACTCATAGGCAAAGTTTTCTACTTGACACAGAATAGGCATGTTTACAGAAGTGAAATGACGAGGCGGATTTTTGGTGTGGGCATACGCATTCGCTGTTGGATTGCGCGAAGCTCTGGGACGAGCCTCGAGTCTGATGGGCTACTACGCTACTACTTGCTGCGAAACATTCCCCCTTGGCTAGACTGCCTGCTGGCATGTAATTTACGAGGGGCTGATTGGCCAATGGTGTTGGGACATGTTTCTGGCCGGTGCCGCCATTTTGCTGGTGCGTGCGGCCGTAGCCGATATGTCACTTCTGCCTTCGTGTCTCGGCGGTGGACTGCGAGCAACCTGGCTGCCCTCTGCGAGGGTCACATTCAAGGTCACCTACAGTGAAGTAGCAACCGGCGAGTCCGTCTCTTCTTCTTTGGCTTGCATTTATCTCCTCCTGCATCGGAGCCTTGCACTGAGAAAAAGGTTTTGTTGATTCAAACAATGTTTGCCTGGTGCAACCTGATTAACTGTTTGTTAGGGGAAATGAAATATTTTGTTGTTGAAACCAAATTATTCTGTGGTTTCTTAGTTGGTTGCCCCAAACAAAGATTTGGTTGAGGCAACTTAATATTTGTTTGTCTGTACGTGAATTAAACAGTTTCGATTAGTGTGAAAAAATACGGAGGCCCAACCGAGAATTGGACATATATCATCTTAGCCCGTGCTTAACTAAAGTGACTACTGATTAATTTGGAATATTTTAAAATGCATATATTTCAAACACTGGACAACGCGGGCAAACGAATATTTCAAGTTTTACAGCTTTGCTTTTTGTTGCCCGTTGAACTTGTATTATAAGAATGTTTATATATTATTAAACATCAATATATACACAAACAAACAAGCTTACTATCCCAATTGTCACAAAAAAAATGCAAACACTCGAACTGTATTTTCGTACGAAGGCAATCAAATGAGTTACCAAACAAATATAAACAGTTGATTCAACAAAATATTTTGTTGACGGTATTATTTATTTTGGCCCAACACAGTGATTTTGTTTATTAAAACGTATTTTTCGTTAGATGAGCAAAATTAATTTTGTTGCTTTTCAAGTTTTGTCTTCTCAACAAAATATTTTGTTGTGACAAATAAATATACTTTTTACCCTATGCGAACAAATATTTTGTTGGCTGTTGTCGCAGTGTGTTACATTAGTCGTTCAATAAGTAGCACAACGCCTTCTTATTAATCGTTCCCCGCAAAAGTTTCAACAGTATGACAAAATATTATGCTCTTTATCCGAGTTACGTATATACTTCTGAAGAACAAAATTCAACCAATACCGAATCTGAAATTGAAAAAATGCCGAAAATACCCGAGAAAACTGCTATTTACTTATAACAACCGAGCAAGGTGACGTAGCGATTAAACAGTAGACTCGCACTTGGGAATATCCGGGTTCGATTCCCGGCCCGGTCATCCTAACTTCGGTTTTCCAGGGTTTTTCGAAATCACTCCAGGCGAATGCTGGGGTGGTTATTTTATATAGGCCCTGACCAATTCTTTTCGTTTCCTTAATATCCCAGTGCTCTTTTACCAAGGACTTGACGCTGTTTGGGACACTCAACATACANCAATTCTTTTCGTTTCCTTAATATCCCAGTGCTCTTTTACCAAGGACTTGACGCTGTTTGGGACACTCAACATACAAAACAAATAAAACAATTATTAGAAAAAACACACATAGAAATTACGAGAGTCTTTCCACTAGAGCCATTAGCTGAAATATATCCTAAAGAATGATCACTACAAAATGATATTGGATGAAACGTTAGGCACACCATTGCGCAAGTCAACAATCTGCAGAATGCTGTTTCAGCTGCCGCGATCACTCATATTTATAGTAATGTTAGAAATTGCAGCTTTTTCGAAGTACTTGTTGCCATAGCTTGTTAAGCAGGTTCGTTTTCAATGAAGAACTTTTGAAATCTGTGCTTGAAAAAAAATTCCTTAAAAATATGTCTTTTAAAAAATTCCCTTACCTTTAACTGCACTTATTTTAACGGACATAGCCTACTGAATAACATTCTTGGAGTAAGTGACCGGACACACAGCTCACGCAAGCATTACACAAACAAACACTAATTTAAACACCGTGTAAATCTGTACGACAAGCTACAATCTGTTATGAATCTACTTTTTACGTCAATTATTACCCGTAAGGGATTATGGGCGTAGCTTAATAATGAGTCATGATAAGGTAGAACACAGCAGTGTAAGTTGGAGTTTATTGAACATAAGGATTATACAATAACTATTTACGTGACTATTGATCGGGAGAGCTTAAATGGAGCACGAAGATGCTCATTAATTGTATTAAGTATTATTACCTCAATCCATTACTATTACAATATAATTGGAAAGTCCCCACCTTGTTCATATTGCCGGAGGCTGATTCAGGAGGTGGTTAACGACGGCCGGACGCACCCTTCTTCAGTGNCTGGTTCGTTTTCAATGAAGAACTTTTGAAATCTGTGCTTGTAAAAAAATTCCTTAAAAATATGTCTTTTAAAAAATTCCCTTACCTTTAACTGCACTTATTTTAACGGACATAGCCTACTGAATAACATTCTTGGAGTAAGTGACCGGACACACAGCTCACGCAAGCATTACACAAACAAACACTAAGTTAAACACCGTGTAAATCTGTACGACAAGCTACAATCTGTTATGAATCTACTTTTTACGTCAATTATTACCCGTAAGGGATTATGGGCGTAGCTTAATAATGAGTCATGATAAGGTAGAACACAGCAGTGTAAGTTGGAGTTTATTGAACATAAGGATTATACAATAACTATTTACGTGACTATTGATCGGGAGAGCTTAAATGGAGCACGAAGATGCTCATTAATTGTATTAAGTATTATTACCTCAATCCATTACTATTACAATATAATTGGAAAGTCCCCACCTTGTTCATATTGCCGGAGGCTGATTCAGGAGGTGGTTAACGACGGCCGGACGCACCCTTCTTCAGTGGTCTTCTCGTCCCAGTGGCCCAACGACCAAATACCTCGCTCCCAGCGTTACGTTGGCCTATATCGGGCGCGTTGTTTCATATTTTCGGCCCCGTTTACTGGCCGGTGGAGGGGGTTCTGCAACTGTCTTTCACAAGGTGTAATTGCAATCACGCTGGCACCCTGGTTCAAGTTTGAAGGTGTGATCAGGCAGGCCGTTCAGCTAAAGCCTGATCAATTCATAACAACGTGCGCATAGCGATAAGCACTTCCCTAAACATTTATTAGTAACAAGAAGAGTTAAACTTAATTTAACTTTGTTCGTCACTAATGCTATGCGGCGGTGCTTTGCCAGCCCGAAGCCCTGAATGATCTACTACGTTATCAATTGAGAAAATTGTTTATGAAAAAAGAACGTGTGTGTACTGACTTCATTCCTCGGGCAGTTGTTTTCTTTCGTTTATTTGTGGAATTTCACAGCCACGAAAGTTTTCTAATGTCTTTTAAGTTACTTCAACAGAGAAACTTGAAATGAAACAAACTTATTATTTTATAAATGCGTGAACTGTACAGAAAATAATTGTTGTTGACGAAAAGATGCTACCAACTACACCAATAATAATTTCTTCGGTACTAAATCTAGTAACATAAACGATTACAGCCAGCGTTAAAACAGTTGTAGCAAGGCTTGCGTTGTTTATTATATGTGTTAATTGTTGTATCTGTGTGTGTGTGTGAAATGCCAATGCCAATTGTGCCCGAGTCGTAAAGTAGGCAACACTGTAGGAAAGTAGTTCTGTTGTATTACATTTGTATTAAATGTGAAATGATTGACTTTGTTAAAAACAAAGAATTATTTATTTTTAATTTTGTTCATGTCACAAATAAAGAGTTAGAGTAAGCTTATAAGATAAATATTAACGTTCATAAGAATTTCACTTTTTCACTTCATCGGTGGTTGAATACTTTGATAAGGTAGACGGCAGTGTTGATTCTGCGTGTGGTGGAAGCATACGAAATGCGCAGAAAAATATATCCTAAGCAGGGCTGTGAAAAGGGTTCAAATAACCGCGAACGTCGTATGGATATATTTGAAGAGGTAACAATTTCACTCGCTTGTCTTGTGTACCGAAGTCGAACATGCATAGGTATAGTATATTCACTGTTTCTTCACATTTTGTGAACTGCACCTTTGAAAAATCACACCGTATGTGATGTGTTTGGTTGTTTCTTAAATATGTCGTGTATCACAAGTGTTTTAAACTTGTGTTAACATAAAAATACCTTATTTTAGTTAAATTAAACATTTACTTACAATTTAATAATAAATTATAATTAATTTAATTTACAATAAATATAAATAAAAACAGGAAGACTATGGACGTATTGGTAATGCCTAGTAAGAAACAGTTCTTATGCAACAATTTATTACACTGAATGCGCACGGATGCCATGCGCTGTTCCCTTGGTGTAATTTCATAAAATTGGTTAAGTTTTGTTTGCATGAGGCGGAGGAATATCCTGGAAGTAGAACTTTAGCAAAGCTTCAGAAAAGTGTGAAGTAACCGTGAATTACCTATAATAATAATCGCCACGATTCCGTCTCACTTTGCATTGGAAGTCCTCTGAGTCGTAACGTGGCAGAAAGAGAACTGGAACATCCGTATTTTAACTCCACCCAGACCTGCTTTGAACGGCCCGGTGAACTTCCCACTCGTTCATCTGTTAATGGCGCAATAAGTTCATAAAATATTTGATCGGATTAGGGGGAACTTCCGCTTTAAGCGCACGTGGTTTTGTGCGCGAGAAATGCCGAGGTTGCAGCAGCAAATATGGATCGCGAATAAGTTCATGCGGTGGATCAATAAAACCATAAATAGTTTCTCAAAGGGCGCGGCCAAGAGTACTTGCACATTAAACAATGATACGTTCATTGCCTTGATAGAAAAAAGAGAATAAGTTTTACCAACTACACGAGCAAAAAAATGTTTTATTTTTACAAGCGGTGCATTATTAAAGCCGTTGGATCGTAGACGCTGAAAAGGAAACATTGTTGGAAATCAGTTAAGGCTGTAACACTCCAAAATCCGATTCAGTGATATCAGTCAGTGGAATAATAGTCACTGAAAGTCAGAGAGGCTGTTGCCATACTGGCCAATCAGTCAAATGAACGGGGAAACGTTTTAATGGTGTGGTATTCGTTGTCATGTCTGGATGTGCGACATAAGAAATGCTTTTACTTTCTTATCGTTCACCCGTGAATGAAATGGAGACTTCGGTAATTTTGTACACAGTTTATTACAATAAAGTAAATGTGTTTATTGTAACCAAATATATTTGATTAATAATCCGTACATTATTCGGAGGTAAGTGGGATAGTACAGCCGCCAAAAATATAAAGTCCATCACGCTTTAGTAAGGAGCCATCAATACTCATTACCCCGTTCGTCCCCTTAAAGTTGAGTCGCAAACGAACAGCAGTCATTCCGCCCCATAGAAATAATTTATGCTTTGGTAATAATATTTACTGTGCATTTAAACAAATTGCATAGTTGAAGTTCGAACCTGTTTACGCGTATCAGCCATTTTGCAACGCCACGAATTACCTTTTATATCAGCGAAATTCAACCACCGTTACAAGCAGTTAGCTGTAACTGATTTCACTGATATTACTCGATTTTCACTATTTCAGGTTTAGAGTCTACTCCACTTCAAGCACTGCAATCTTTATGATTCTATGCTGTTCGCATTTTATAGACACACTTTCCAAAATCATGATTAGGCTATACTTTTGCGGTAATTTTATATCCTCGTACGATATATATAATTAACAGGGCATGGTCACTTTGCACCGAGAAGAAGGGTTTGTTAAAATAAAAATTTTTGTTTGGTGAAACCAAATCGATTGTTTTTTTATAGGGACATTTAAACATCATGTTGTTGGAATCAATTTTATTTTTCCTTGTTTGGTTACCCCAAATGTAAAAGATTTATTTAATGCAACTAAATATTTGTATGGTTTTACGTGTATTACATTTTTTTATTACTATAGAAACGATTGAATGCAGTATTGAGACTTTAACACAGAGCCACAGTGCCTCAGCGTCCTCGACCAAATAGACAATTTAAAAAAAATTATATATATTTATGTATATATATATATATATGGAGTTGGGCACTGAATTTACGAACAATCTGTGTGTATATATATAGTATATATATGGACGAGTAGTAACACAATAACCCTATATACTTATATCCAGAAACGCATTTTGTATCAAATAAANTGGAGTTGGGCACTGAATTTACGAACAATCTGTGTGTATATATGTAGTATATATATGGACGAGTAGTAACACAATAACCCTATATACTTATATCCAGAAACGCATTTTGTATCAAATAAATGTATTTAAAGTTGCGGTGTACACCTGCAGAACAAGGCGGCGCGATAATGCATGTAGGACAAGTTGCATAGGTCGCAGGCGCGCCACGCGACACTTAATTATTACATACTCAGCGTTGCCCGCCTACTTACTATGCAACTTATCCTACACGCATGATTGCACCGCCTTGTTCTCCAGGCGTTGCACGCTGTAACTTTGAACACTATTATTTTATATTAAAATACGTTTCAGGATATAAGTGTACAGGGCATTTGTGTTACTATTGGTCCAAAGAAACTATATCTGGTGTTTGAGTACTGAGTTTACGAACATTCGGCATATGGAGTATAATATACAAAATTTACATTGTTATCAATTTTCAACATATAGAGCTCTCTATTTGTTCCTTGTTGCAATTTTTTAACTGGAGTTATTGGGGCCATAACTACGTAGCAATAAATACACTATCCTAATTTTCATAGAAATTATCAACAAACTGTCGAACTGTAAATTCGCACGATTACAATTAAATGACTTGATTACCCTAAGTCAATTAAAATAAATGCATGTTCTGGATAAAGCTGATGTTTTCTCTGCCACTTGTTCACTAAAAATGGCTTTATCACATTATCACAGTATCACCAGATAATGAAATACTTATTCTCTTCAAACCAAATATTTATTTGACTCTCCCACAAAGTTTATAACGTTAACAAAAACCAACTAGATTAACATAACGTGTTTGTGAAATTACCACGTGTACAAGATGCACAAAATTATATTAAAAGAACCAAATAAGTGATCGAATCAACCAACTATTTATACAATACTTCATTTGCTTCAAGGGTACGCACTCAGATGTTAGGGGCAAGGGCAGATTAGGCGGGTGAACGAAATATTATTCAGTGTAAACGAATACTTTTAAAGTAACTTTATTTGGCACCTACAATTATACCTTTCTCTGTGGAGTACTCATGTGCGGATCGAGTGAAACTATGAAATTATTAGAAAATTGTATATTTCGAAATATGCACATTCTTACCATTTTGTGCGAAAAAACAAGCAAAATTCAGTAAATATAGTGTCAAATTTAAAGCGCCACACCTTTTATACGATATTAAGTTATTGAACTACTTTCCTTACAAGGCTTCCGACTGTGTGTGTTCGTTAAACTGTTTGCAGCTACAGGTAATTATTTTTTCACAAGTTCATTTCAAAACTGATAGAATTAACAGTGAACCGCAATGTTTCGGTGAATGGGTGGCCCTGTTTCAAAGGATATTTATTAATATTTGCATTGAATTTTAATGCCTCGGGGCAGTTATTACCCGCACGTTTCAAGTATTCGCAGATCATCACAAACTTACATTTATTGAATTCCCGGGTAAAATAATTTTGCTGACTGAAATCACTGATTTAAGGGTAAAGTGTGAATGGTACTAGAAAATTAACATATAATTGAAAATGCAATTTGAAAATTCTTGACAGAGTACCCAAAATAACGTTTTGCAAAGTTGGGTCACCTAATACCATTAAATTGTCCGAAGGACCGATGTGATCAATGTCAAATGAAAGTCAATTTCCAAACAAAATAAAAACATTTAGCGGAAGCGGATTATCAATGTTAGGTGAATATTTGGTGGTTGTTCCTGGTAAATAGATAGGAAATTGCCAGAAGAAATGTATTATAAATTATGAAATACAAAAAAAAAAAAAAAAACTTGGTGATTTTCAATACAGTTAGTAAAAAGTCTTGCCAACTGTTCAGTTTTATTGGTTAAGTTTTCTGCTGTGTAACAAAGTTGTATTGTTTATTCGTCGGTTGCTTGGTTGTATATATGTATGTCTCGTGTATACGAAAAATTAGTTTCATCTTCTTTAAATAACCGAGATATTTCGTTTAATTCATGACAACGTGGTAACAATTTCGTGAATTAATATAATTATAAATATAAATCAATTAAAAGTTGTATTCCATAAATAGTTAATAAATAAATATAAATATCATATTATGTTGCACAATTTCGCAGATCTGTAATCAATATCAGACAGTTATATTTAAATAAAAGAAACTTGCAAAACTTTGGGTTTGATATAGTAAAATCACATCTTATACTCAGGTACAGTATCACGATGTCGATTGAGATGCTAAAACTATTTTAAATGTTTAAAGTATATCAAAAACAGCAAAAAAATGACAAAATATAATATTTCTAATGTCGCATCGAGTTTCCTCAAGAATTAAAATGTGAGATTTATAAAAATAATTAATACGCTCTTTGTTAAAAACCTGCCAAAAATTTCCTTCTTGACTTCAGCCGCCGCTATGTTACTGCGAATGTGCAATAAATTTTTTAAGAAAACACAGTTGTAAATATCCGGCACTGCCAGAAATTCTTATATATGTAATTTGTGGTTATGTAAAAATGAAACTGCAACACTCATAGAATACGTAATTCCATTCCGCAGATCTAAAAAATACAATTGTTCTTGACCAAATATCGGTTAGTTCTTATACGTTTTTTTACACACGTCGTTACTTTGTCCTTGAGTATTTTTCGGCATGAGCTACTCGGAGAAAGAAATACATATTCTCCACGAAATGCGTGTAAAGTGCTAAAGTGAAGTGGAGGGCGTTAGATTGTCAGGTTTCACGGCAGCCTATATTTTCCTCAGCGTACGAAACTACGCTGCGCTTGTTTAATAGGTATGAATTAAAAGTGCAGGGAACTCACATAGATTGTATCATATGGAATGTAGCTGATTACAGCAGACAACTCTCAGCTGCACGTTTTTCACGAAAAACTAATTTGGAAACATACAGAAGACTTTTAGTCTACAGTGATTCCAAAGGGCCTTACGGGTCTTTGAAACTGGATTTAGAGAAGTGATTTATTGCAAATATTACAACAAGTAAATAAGAGAGAATCCTGAGTGTCAGAGTAATGTGTAATTGGGCAAAGATACTCGGGTGTGTATTACAGAGTCATCTACGTAGACTTCTACTTGTCCGTATTTCAGAATGGCATAACTTTCCGAATATGCTCTGTTTTCTTCGTTCTAATGAAAGTACTGGGCGCAAAAAGAAAATCCAGAAAGTCCCCGTACTTTGAAATTTCCATATTTATTTAGTTTTGACATGATCGCAACAGGTTACATACAAGCGTGTAGTCTGGAACACTAAGTGGGTTTTTAATGCATGAATTTGCTCTAGTGCTGCCACAAATATTGCATAAAACTGGTTCAGTTGCTTTTAGCATTCAGGCAACATAACGAAACTTACTGAGAACGCTATTCGAATGCTACCGGTAGTCATATTTCAGTTCTTAAAATGAATTTTATGTCCAGGATGTGACTAGGCTATTCTCGTAATACGGCTTCTGCTTACATTGTGCAGGCAGTTAGTCTGTTTCAACGAGTCGGCTACCAAACACGGGGCTTCTGTTACACACGTTTACAGAGTGTTTCTGCGCACTACAAAACTGCCAAGGAAAATATGCATAGTAACTAACCCATGTTATAATCACGTTGTATGCATTTAAATTTGCTGTTTTTCTTAAGTTTAAACACTTTATAACTTTTTTTATTAAATTTCCTCCCGCAGGGTTTCAAATATCTCATAGTGAACTGATTTAATTAACAATATATAAATTATAGTGATTATATTGTAAATATGAATTTTTTCCTCAAGAGTTAGCTTAAAAACGTGTGTTAGCCCTTACGATACCGGGACGTGTGACTTTCAGTTTACGATGTTTCGGAAAAATACACAGATTTTGAAATTCAGCAAATATAATTTGAAATTCTATAAAAACTGCCAGAAATCCAGAGCGGTTCAGCAGCTTACTACCCCTTTCGCAAACATTTTCTGTCGTGTAATTAAATGTCAAATAAAAAAAAACATCCTGGCTTAGCAACATTATCAAAAATAATCTTAAGTGTTTCTGTGTACTTTGCACACACTGCAATCAAAGTTTGGAAAACTACTTTTTCTGTGTAAACGAATACATTAATTCCAAGACTCGGCATATTTTGTGTACGATTTTCTTCAGAATCGTAATGAAAAAATTTAAGTCTTGTCACCCAGTGCACATTTTTTTTTGGTTTTAACTCTTGCTATTGCCGGTCATTATATACTCCATCCCATGTAACTTCACGAAATTTTTACAGTTCTAGAAAAGTAGCGTGGACACAATGTATACTCCCACCTTAGCTGTTCTATCTATGAAGATAACAATGTGCGCAAACAGATGTTATGGTCAACGTAGGTTACCATTCCTGGTTATTTTATTTTTGTTATGGCCAAGTTATAATGCGGGTGGGTGGGATCGGAGGCTTCATTTTAACGTTTTCTAGAAAGGGCATTGTTTTGTAGCTCTTTTTGCGAGATGGCATAATTTTTAATTGGTGCCTTTATATTGTTTCAGTGAACCAGAGGAAAAGTTTGCTCGTACTGAAGTAACATTCAAATTATTACAACCTGAATAGTTTTAACCTCACCAAAAAAAAAAAAAAAACGCGATAAATATGTCGTTCATACCGATTCGAATAATAAACACATCTAGTACGTGTGTAAATATTTTTGGCGAAGTTCGATTTTCCATAATAATAAATGTGTTATTTTTGCAAATGGTGGTTTTTTAGCCCACGCACATGTGCATCATTCCAATAACCGTTTCGAAATACATTATTTACTAAACACACTGACTGACTGTTTGTAATTCCCATTTGCAAATCCTGAACACATGTTGTTTGTTCTACGACAATACTTGGACACGCTTGTCTGCCCCTGTTACGAGATAATTCGCAGAAATATCTGGCAAATACGACACATCACCGATTTCCTGAAACGAACGAGCTGCGGAACAAAAACAAACTGTGGTGCTTGCGGGTAAGCTCACACTGCTCCGCAACGGACGCGCCGCGGTAATGGCACGTATCGCACTGTGCATATTGTATGCGGGGCATCGGCATTTCCGAACGTGGTCCCCGCCGCTAGATAAGGGCGACACTGCCACGCGCATTGAGTGCGCCATCGCCACTAAGCGCAAGGCTCTGATCTGGCGTGTAGTGCTTCAGTCGCGATGCGTGTACCTATGATACTTTCAGCGGTGGAACGTCGGCAGGTAGGTTGAGTGCAGGACCGTCAAGAAGTTTTGCTCGTATGTATCTGATACGCGTGTTTTGAGATACAGCGCTTTGAAAAAGCAGTTTTTAGCGTGACATTTTGTAAGTACTGAACATCCCTCGTCTGAAGTGTGTGTTCCTTTCGTAGAACAGCACTTTGGGCGAACGTTTAATAGTTTAGTAGAACAACGCGTATATCAAACACACTGCAACGCATTTCAAGCGCCAGGTGGCCTTAAGGGTTCCGCTTGCGTAGCGCTTGAACTGCGCTGCAGAGTGTTTGAAATCCTGGGTTTTTGACGAAACTATTAAACACACCCCCCATATGTTAACCTACCAAGACGAGTAAGAAATTGTACTCTAAAGTTACCTGGCATGCTGTAAATATTATTTTTGAGCCCTACAGTACAGTTAAAAACGGCTTACTCAGAATGCCGCAACTAAAAACATGCAAGCTGGATACGTGCCAAACTACGATAGGAACCTGTACTGAATTTTGATACAGACTTTTCATCAGTGTGTAACCTGCATACATTTCTAAGGTTATGATCTAAAAGGGAAGAAGAAAAAACGGTTCTCAACTAAAGTTATTCACGGTTTCTTCACACTTTTTGAATCAAAACTTTGAAAAATCACTCCACGTATAACGTCTTTAGTTGTTTTATAAATACGCCATGTATCACAATCGTTTTATACCCCTTCTAACACAAAATTATCCTGTTTTTCGTTAAATTGAAGTGTTACCAATATTTCTATTGATTAACTGTGTTTCATTTATAATAAATATTTATAAAAACAGTGAGAAAACATGTGTATTTGTAGCACCTAGGAAGAAATAGTTCTCATACAAAATATTATTACAACTGGGTGCGCACGACTTCGGTGCGTTGTCCTTTGGTGCTGATTTCCTAGACTTATTAAAGGTTAGTTTGCGCAAGGCGGATGAATCTCCTGGAAATAGGACTTAAGCAGGGCTCCAGAAAAGCGCGAAGTAACCGAGAATGGAGTATACCGGCTGGGTCGCGCAAGAAACACTGTAGATATTACGTATGGGATCTTGACAAGAAAATTCAGGATTTTTTAACATCTATGGAGAGTATCTCATGAACGCGCAGTTCTCTTTGTTATGGCTACATGTTGACTGAACTACTATTTAAANATTACGTATGGGATCTTGACAAGAAAATTCAGGATTTTTGAACATCTATGGAGAGTATCTCATGAACGCGCAGTTCTCTTTGTTATGGCTACATGTTGACTGAACTACTATTTAAAGGGTGACACATGTCACTTGACTGAACGTGACTTGCGAGTGTCCTTATCACACGCGAAGGCGCTGAGACGTCTGAATGGAACAGATGGTACTTCACGCCACGATGCTTTACAAATAAGGGAAACTTTTAAGCAATATTTCAACTGAGATGTAGTATCCGTTGCGAGGCAACAAGCAAGTATTCGGGCTGGAAAACACTCACCGCAATGCGATGGGGCCATTTAATTAACATTATGTGCTAGAACATTGATATATTGTTAATATATAGGGGCTGCGGTGGCGAAATGTCCAGGGCGCTCGCCTCCCACCACGGTGATCCCGGTTCGATCCCCGGCGGGTTCCCTCCTGGATTTTCACATGTGGGATTCGTGCCGGACGATGCCGCTTGCTGGCGGGTTTTCTCGGGGTACTCCCGTTTCCCCCGCCCTTGCATTCCAGCGCCTTTCCATTCTAGGGTTTCATTTCTGTCATGCCCGGGGATGACGGTCACCTACGGGTCCCAGCTGGAAAGACCGTTACTAGGTGGGTGTCGCCTTGCCCTGGGTGCACTCCCCACACGCCATTATTATTTATTATTTGTTAATATATGTGCCTAAATTAATTAATACATTACATATACTTTCTGGGCTGCTTCAATTTATTGCCTATTCCTGCCCAGATTATGTCCCTCCGTTTGCATATGGTGGATATAGCAGGTCGTACAACTCTCCATATTGTCGAACAATCGCAATGAACCGAGCCGGATCAATGTTCCAACGTGTGGTTCAAGTGTCGCTACGTAAATGGGCAAATACCAACTGCAGCGCGTGTACTCAATGAATTCCCTGAAATGCCGGTGACGTCACCCGAATCGTACGGATTGCTTGCCCTTTCGGGTGTTCCCGTCAGCATTGCCAACTGTCCAACGCGTATTACAAACAATGCTAACAATTCTAAAAATAAGATTCGTGCGATTCCTGCGGTGCGTAAAATGGCGGACCAGGCCGTACACGATTACACGTGTCGATAATATTACATTTCACGCAGTGAAACGCACTCAAAGGGCACCCCTACAGCCAACTGATCTTAATTAAAGTGAATACGAAATAATTAACTACCAATGCGATATTCCGATAACACCAGCAACATACTCGCATAAACGTGACGGAAATTATCACACGCGTAATGGCGTTCACCAAGATGGAAACGTTTTATTGATCGTAAGTGTCCGTATGCTCCACTATAATCGCTACACATATATTTAAACCAATTCGCAAAAAAAAAAAAAAAAAAAAAAAAAAAAATCATGAACATATAATTAAAACCATAAAAGTTATAACTAGCCTATAATTTAAGTTCTGAATTACATTTTTTTGTTCTGAGAACTATTTTATTTCACACTCATTATTATTATCTCCAAAATAAAAACATACATTCCGCACAACACATCAGCTGATACAATACTTTGCAAACGAGAGCATTTACTGTTTACATAGTGTGTAGATTGAGCACATTTCCTCTCAAAATTTAGTCTACTTACAGGATTTTGAAATGCACTCTACCTGCAATGAATAAAATGCTGCATCGGTGTATTTTTAATTGTTACCAGTGCTACCAAATGACTATGTACCTCCGTGCTGTTGCCAGCTCTGCCAAACGAAGTGAGAAACCTAGTCTGAATTGCGCATGCCAGTTGTGCGTTAATCTATTTATTAGCCTGGAGTGAGTGAAGAGACTTGGGCGGCTCTTAACGTCTAGGTCTTGAGAGTCGACGAGGTCGAAGTGAGTATGGTGCAGCGCCGGAATGAAAAGGGCGGGGGAAATGGGAGATCCCCGAGAAAACCCACCGACCAGCGGCATCATATTAGCCTGGACACTGAATTATTATTGTACGGAAAATGCCAACATATCTTTCAAAACCACGTGGCAATAAGTCTTGGGACTATTGCACTTCACCTGACCGATTGTTAATGAAACTAAGATATGCTTAACTGTGTTTGTTTAAAAAAACAAATCACGAGTCCCTTAAAATCAAATGTAAATAATCGTTACGGCGCGGAGTTCTCAAATTATTTTGACAGTGCTATTGGCAAACTCATTCTACCTCATCTTAAGTGGATGGCTAGAGCTGCAAGTCTACGAGAGTCCGTAGACCATTAAGCTGTGATGATTGCGCATGTGTTAGTAGGCAAACATAATTACTACGCATATGCGCTTTTATCGTCTATTCACGCTTTCTTCACAATTTCTGAATCAAACCTTTGAAAAATCACCCCGTTCATGACGTGTTTGGCTGTTCCCTAAATATTTATTGTATAACTAGTGTTTTATATTTCCGTTAACATAAAAACACTTACATTTTTTTTTAAATAGAAGTTTAACTTATATTTAATCTATACATTATATTTTACGTTTATAATTTATATAAATAAAACCAAGAAGAAAATTGGTGTGTTGGCAATACATAGTAAGAAATAGTTCCTATGCAAAATATTCTTTCACTGAGTGCGTATGAATCCGGCAAACTCGCTATCCCTTTGGTGTAATTTTCTAGACTCGTTGAAGCTTTGTTAGCACGAGGTGGAGAAATATCCTGGAAGTAGAACTTTAGCAGGGGCTTCAGAAAAATGTGAATAAACCGAGAATGGACTATACCCATCTGTTTTCAACGTAGTACCGCAACCAAACTAGACCCTTTAATATGACCTAGGACAAGGGGTGAATACGCGTTTACATAGTTTAAACTAACTTAACCTACAATTCAAATCTGAATCAGTGAGAATTTCACTGTTTCAATCAGTTAACAGCGTCTTACTTATTAAACAGTTTTTTCATTCAATTTAACCGACTAACTGCTTAGAAAAATGCCAGTTTCCCTTAACTTATTGATTCAGTGATATTTTCCACTGATTCATCAACCATTTCATTCGCTGTTTTTCAGTGACTTACTTTTTTGACTGATGGCTCAGTTAAACATGGTAACTGTATAAGACGAAATAATACATTAACTAACGAAACCCATAATATATACTTCTTAAAATGTGGGTTTCGTCTGATATGATCTTAGTTCACCGGGTAAAATGAACATCAGTCTTATATTTAGTTTTCACGTCTTTCAATTCATTATCATATAATAATCATAGCACTCGGTTTAGGAGACAAAACTGCATGAAATGTGAAGCGAGTGCATTCATACGTAATATTTGTATTTAATATCCCAATATTACCAAATTAACTGAAATAAGGAAAAGTTCTTGCATAACATTTAGTTACATATTTTTCAACGTCAATAATTCCCCCTTACAGTTAACACCGGCTTGGTAGATCAGTTGGTAAAGAGACGGGCTGTTTATTTCTCGTAATCGTTCGGCTAAATTCAATAAAAACAATATTTAATACTCCACGTGCACTTGGCTGTCTTACTTATTCAATCAGTGAAATTGTTTCACTGAAATAACCAGTGGTTTTCCACCGGTGGAATAATTTTCACTTATTCAAGTAGTTGCATTAGACTACGAATCAGTGATTTCCACTGATTTTAATTTAGAGTGTACACTGAAAGAAAATATTTGTTTAATGGTCACTATTACTATTTGGTGGATGTTTTCCAAGGCGAAATATTGTTACTGGTAAAAAAAAAACTTATTGTGGTGCACAATAACATGTAGATCGACTAGTAGTAAAGCTTTTTATTGCTCACAAATACGGGTGTTTACTGAATAGAAATTTATTGGCTGCCACCAAATATTTAGTTGGCAGCAATTGCATTCATACCGTCCAAGAGAAAAGCATTTCACTGTGGCTGCAAAACTACATTTCTTATATTAAGCGTATGCGTGCTGTTATATTGGAAGTGGCCAATTTCTGATCTGGCCACGACGCCATATTTGTCCGTGTTTGCATCAGTGCGTGAATGAAGGTATTTGGGTGGCTCTTAACATCATGGTCTTGAGAGCCAATGAGGGTAAGTGAGTATGGATCAGCGTCGGAATGAAAGGGCGGTGGGAAACGGAAGACCTCGGAGAAAACCCGTCGACCAGTGGCATCGTCCGGCACGACACCCAATTACGAAAATCCGAGTGCCACACCGTCGGGAATCGAACTCGGCTCGTTTAGACGGGAGGCGAGTAGTCTAACCACTACAACACCGTGGCCCCATTAAAGTAATAAAATAGTTCCTGTGGGTGCCACAAAATCTTTTGTAATGTGTATACCGACAGAAGAATTTCGTGGCCACCAACAAAAATATTTTAGACACAACACAACTACTTCTTCTGTGTATAACACTAGTTGAATGAGGTTTGTTTGTGCAGTGTAGACTAAAATGAGATATTTCACAAGTGTCTCCTTAACACGCGCATGCGCTGTGTAGTCACGGCATAGTCAACAGACGCTCAAGCACGTCTCGGCAGTTCTTCCAAACACGTTAAGTTGAAATGTAATGTTGCTGTCCCTGCCGATCATCGTTTTGCAGCACGAAATACCCCGACACACGTCGATAAAAATTTCCCCACCCCAGTCAATCACCAGTGGCTGCCATATGCTTTCAGACGCCCCCAATGCTGATGGAATCGTGAATTTTTATCGCCTCAGATATTGAAATTTCTACGCTGCTGCCATTTCCTCTCACCACTCTCCCCCCTTCCCGAATAAAATCACTAGTAAAATTGCGCGCGGAACGTGCCCCAGGGATGTCCAAAGTGTCACAATGAAACACAGCTTCTTCAGTTTTAACAATTAGGTGAAAACGAAATAACACCCCCGGACCACTAAAATGTGGGATAATTTCTCACAAATGGAGGTGCAAATATTCACTGGTTAACATATTATTCGATACTGAAACAGTATATTGGGAATGAGAGGGTGTGTATCAATTTGTCAGTATTATCTGGGAACACAAATACACGCAAATACACTCGGAAAGATGGCTGGTCTGCCAAAGGGGTAAACACTCACGGTTATTTGGGCTCCTACCTCGCAAAGCGTGTTTTATGACCTGAGTGCTATATCTCATTCTGAAATCAATTTTTGAAGAGACATCCCTCCCACTAATGGTATACGAGGTGTGTTCAAAAAATAAGGTGACTTGCTATTTTGTGACTTTGTCTCGATTAATATTTATGTATTTATCAATATCTATTTTGTCCCCTTAAAAGTAATCCCCCTCAGATATAATACACTTGTGCCAGCACTTTTTGCAAATCCTCGAAGTACTTATGATATGCGCATTTTGATATGGCATTGAAGTCTCCCAGGTCTTTATCTCCTCAATCGTGGCAAACATGGGTCTCTTCAGTTTTGGGAACAGGAACAAGTCGCAGGGGGCCACGTCCGGTGAATACGATGGCTGAGGCATGATTACGGTGTTGTTAACACAGATTCTTCGATCCATTGTTTGCGACCGCAAAAAATCGCCAAGCACACCAAAACACGTCTAACCTTTTTATCTGTCACAAACAAACTAACAATGCAAAATGGCTGATAATGTCAACATACGTTGGGGACATGTGTAGCAACATAACAATAAAAACTATCGATTATCGAATGTACGTAGCCCTCGAAATTTGCAAAGTCACTTAATTTTTTGAACACACCTCGTATTTTAAAAATTAAGACATTAAGTGACGTGCCTGAGTTGATTTTTCGGTATTAGTTACGAAAAATAGTTCTGTGATTTGACGTATTATCAAAACATAAATATTTAATACCGATATATTGGACTGTTTTGTTTGTTTTATACACATTATAGTAACGACTTCTGGAATAAGAATGAATTTTCGGCTCCCATCAAGACAAAACTGGGTTCGATTCCTCGCGGGGCCGCCACCAGATTTTCGCAGGTATCGTGTCGGACGATGCCGCTGATCGGCGGCTTTTCTCGGGGATCTCCTGTTTCGCCCTCTTTTACAATCCAGCGCTTCTCTATACTCATCCCCCTTTATCCTCTTCGGCTCTCAAGACCTCGATGTTAAGAGCCGCCCAAATCTCTTCACTCACACTCCAGGTATCTTTTCAACTGCAATGCTTGGATACTTTGATTTACATATATTATTGTATTAATTATTTCTGTGTTGTTGAATCATGCTTTCTATTATAAATATTGCTGATGTTCGTGTATAAAAAAATTTCAATGAAGTTTAAATGCGTACACATTTAATTATATCGTGGCAGAACTTTGTACTGTAACCCGAATCGCCTAGTTAGCAAATTAAGCAGTTAACGCCCAGTTAATTATTTTTTTCGCATTTGTATTGATTATTTAAGTTAACACGTTGGGCTGAGTATTATGCATGAGTGTACGTGGATATGATATCTTTTTAGGCTTATTTGACAATTTGATGTATTGGAAGACAGCCACTTCAAGGTTCCTAGTGTGTCTAACATAATTTTGCAAAGACACTTCCTTACCGTGTAGCCGACGTTAAAAAAAAAAATGTAGTTTCTTAATTTATTGTCAAAAACATGTATTAACAGAGTACTTTCATAGTTTGACGTCTGTATGTTATTATGTTCACTCCAAATGTTTTGTTAATTAATATTTGAATTCACATACAAGTCGTAAAGACCAGTAGATACCTGTTGATGCTTCCTAATGAATACGTGGCACCTAACGTCTTTCGTTTCGAGATCGCAACATAAAATCATGGTTCGTGGAAGATTGTTATAAAACAGTGAGTTATACAAATTATAAAGGTAGGTATATATATATATGTGTATGTGCGTGTATATACAGTGTATATATATATATATATTCTCCTTCATTTACTATATATATATTCTCCTTCATTTACTATATATATATATTCTCCTTCATTTACTATATATATATATATTCTCCTTCATTTACTATATATATATATATATATATATATTCTCCTTCATTTACTATATATATATATTCTCCTTCATTTACTATATATATATATTCTCCTTCATTTACTATATATATATATNGGAGAAAATCAAAATACCATAACACATTCCCCCAATCATTTATCATTCTGCAGTCGTGGGTTCAAGTAACTAAGTACGCGTTTCCGTATATTTTAACTACTTGCTTTCATACGTTTTAAAATTTTTAGTTGATGTGCTTCTCTTGTAGAGAAAGTCACACGTAGTTCTGTAGTCCATATTTCTCTTTGTTTAGTTTTCCATCCCCGAGATACAGCATGTTGAATTTCAACAGCAATACGCAGGAAGGTGTAAAATAAATTTCTATATAAAATATCTCGCTGTAAACACAGGCATTTTCGAGTTTATTCCTTCATCTGCTATTTATCGCAGAGTTTTATTGGCATGTGTAAAGAAAAAAACCCACCGCCTAATAAATTAGCCCCTTTTCGAAGGTGCATTTATTGCTTCCAGAGTAACGTAACTGTACATATATGGTATACTTTGTGTTTGCAGTTGTCCTAATAAAAAGAGAATAGGCAAAGTTATTTGCAATTATTTGAAGCACTTACACTGTACTGCTGTTTGCTCTGTGATGTATTTGTAATGTAATTAGGAACAACTTTAGTAAGAAAACGGATTTCTGGAGACGCTCCGCTTAAACGCTATGCTTTATTGTTCAACACGTTATGACGCCTGGTATGTTGGCAGTCAGCGTTGAACATAACAGGCATCAGCTGCCTACCATGCAGTAAACAGTGGTATTTGCTTTATTACTTAATGGGAAGTGGTAATAATAAGTAGATATACGTTTGAAGGTTGCAGTACTTTATTGTCTTTCTTTTACACATTTATAATACATTAACCTGAAGGAGTTACTCAAAATAGCGGCCCTACGATTGATTGCAGACGTTGCAACGCCGATGCATTGCCTGGTGGACCCTCTCAAAGATGCCAGGAGTGGTTTGAACCGCGTTGCATGCCGCCTGTATCTGTTCTACAAGAACGTCGCCATTCTCCACAGGCGTAGAGTACACACAACTCTTGATGTGGCTCCACAGGAAGAAATTGACTGGCGTGAGTTGAGGTGACCGTGGTGGCCATGGCACAGGGCCGCCTCTACCTATCCACTTAACATGAAACGTGTCGGTGAGATGTTGGCGAATACGACGGTTTAAATGCGGCGGGGTACAATCAGATTGAAACTATATGTTGACTCGTATCTACAGCTGCACATCTTCTAGTAGCTGGGATAGCTCGTTTGCCAGAAAGTTGTGACACGCCTGGCCCCCTAAACGGGCTGGAAAGATAAAGGGTCCAGTAACTTGTTCGCGGACGATGCCAGCCCACATGTTCACCGCAAACTGGGGTTGGTGATGTGTGACCACCACTGCACGTGGATTTTCTTCTGTCCACATGTGGCTGTTGTGGGTATTGAAATAGTCATATCTCGTAAAACACGCTTCGTCTGTAAACAACAGACGCGATGCAAACTGTGGCTCGGCAATGCACTGCTGCATAAACCACGGTGAAAACTTTATACGAGGCTCGAAGTCAGCTGGTCCAAGTGCCTGTACTTATTGCACGTGGGATGGATGAAGTGTGTGCCGACTCAGCTCTCTTCACACCGAGGTGTGGCTGACGTCCATATCATGAGCGATCACCCGTGTGCTTGTGGACTAGTTTCGCCTCAACTATGTCTAATACTTCCTCTTCAAAATACGGCATACAAATGCCTCTTGCTCTGAAGACCTCATGCGGTGGATGGAAGGTCCCATACTCGGGCAGTCGCTGATGTAGTCTCTGGAACAGTGTGTGATGTGGCCACCGACTGTTGGGAAAGCGTTCCTGGTAACGACGTGCTGCTGTACGCTTACAGCCTCTAGATTCACCGTACAGCATATGCATATTCGCCAGTTCTGGTGATTTTGAGCACAGTTGAATAGTCTGGTGTACGAAGTGTGGTCACGGTGAACACACATCTGTTTCGACTCGGGCAGCGACAACGATGCAGGTCTGTAGTGGAATGTGGCCAGGGAAGGACGTACCGAACTGCGCACAGTACTTGTGGTCCGGTCACAGAGTGGGAACACCCGCAGGATACAGCACCGCTCCATGGCAGTGACCTTCGACTCCTCTTCCTTCCATTCCAATCATTTAAGCAAAATGAGTCTTACCAAAAACCTTCAACCAGCAGAGTTTAAATAGCAGAGTACAAACAAATAACGTAGTCACGATAAATTGCGACAATTCAGCCATCCCCTGATATGAATTGGGACACAAGGGAATTAACCTTCACAATTATGAGAAATTATTCAACAAACTGTTAGTTTTCTTTTCCTTTATCTCCGGGCTTATTTCGTTTTTTCTTTTTTCTCATCAACTGCCCATTAAAAAATACAAGCATAATAAAATACAAATAGCCAAACAGGCTTTAAATTACATTACATTTATAATGTTTGATATGAATATTATATGAAGTTACATTTAATAATGGGCTCCCATAGCAATACATACTTAGCCCAAACATCGTAACATTGAAAAATTACAGAATATAAAAAAAAATCACCTTAATATTTTTCCCTATACATGCAGTTTAAAATGCCCTCATCAAACATGGCAGGATGTGCCTTCTGTCAAGTTATAATGTTCTCATCATGAGGTCCCTGTCCATTTTATCTCCCAAGACGAAAGAAAACCCACTTAGAGTCGGCAAATACATTGACCAGGGTATCGAGGAACATCCCAGAAAGTTTCGTTGTGGTTAAAGTCCAGTAACATTCAAATCTTGATGACATCAAAGGTAGCGTCAGACGGTTTCTAGACGCCATCCATACACGTTGGAAGGAAGGAGGCATTGGCGTGGTGAGGAGTGGGGGTTGCCTCAAGCCTCCACGCCAACAGTCTGCGCTCGCCTGCCAAGCTACGCAACCGTGTTGGTACCATCGTCCACGACCTCTTACGTCGACCGAGTCACCAACAAGGTAAGCCTCAGCTCCCTCGTCGATCTATCCCCGTGATAGGACGTAGAGTTTTCTGCGCTTATATCAATGCTGGATGTACGGTGTTCCAGCACCGTCCCAGTCCATTGTGGCTCTCAGTGCTTTTGACAATGACTACCTCTTAGGGACAGTGACGAGGCTCTGTAACCGGCCCTCACGTTCATTGGCAACAGACGACTGCGTGATGGACAGCAGGTATGGGATATGCGCGCCGCGGAATGCCTAACTCCCAGGCAGGTGGAACTATCCTACAACGCCTGGCGTCTCAATGGAGTGTCTTTGGACACCCGTTCTCTGACAAAAGTTGTTCCTCATTACATTATCTATCAACCCTAGAAGTGTGTCACAATTATCCTGTGACACACACTCTCTCTGTCTGTGTGTGTGTATATATATATATGTATATATATCTTCACTCATTGCGCACGTGCTAGCATGGTTTCAACGTATGAACTTTTTAGTGCGCTCTTGAGTAAGGAAGTCTTTTAGTACAATTTGTTTCTGTCGCTTCACATCCTAGTGCGGTTGGCAACACCGCCAACAAATAATTATCTGGCGTTACGTGCTTCCGTACGGCTACTGAATCGGCAAGCTAATATAATGGCGGTGCTGTTACTGTTTGCTTCCATGGTGATGATAAATTTTCCAACTTGATTGCTGACGTTGCTTCTCTATGTTGCTAACACTGTCAGATGAAATTTTCCTGCTGAAAATTTTCGAAACGTTGTACGTAAGGTCATCTGAAGAGCTGGTGCAGCACATCCAGTAGTGGTGAACTTACCTAGACAGTTATCACCAATATCTTCTAAATTCACTACACATCTTCCTGTCTTTTATAAGCATTACAAGTAGAAGCGTTCCTGCAGCTTATTTCTGCAAAATTGCGAGCACTTCCAACTATATCGTTACAGAAGTACAACGTTAAACTGTTACCAAGTAAGCTTAAGTGATCCAATGCATGTGTTTAAATCGTTGCCAACATCCCCATATAAAGTCCTGCTGCACATATGTTCTTCACCGCAAGCACTCGTATTACTGCGATCACTGAGAACTACAGGACGAGTATAAAGGAATACCCAAACTTTGAAGGTCTATAAAATCAAAACCAAACAACCTACAACCTTGATTGACCAATCAAATGAACTGTGGAACCGTGAAGTTTGTTTACCATACATTCATAAATGTTCAATGTGACCACTATGAGCAGCCCGAACGACATATACGCGATAATTAAACTCGTTCCATGCCCTTGTCCGGTGTTATGGTTTGAGGTGGTGAAGGGGAAGCAAGTTCACATTCGACATGTAAATGTGAAGGGGACGGTCTGATGTTTCCTTCATGTGCTGACAGATGACAATGGGAGCGTCTGTCGTCGCATTATGAACGTGTGTTGTGAGTTAGTCCGCATCACGATGGCGACGGAACAACAGAAGGCGTTCTGTGTTATTCAGTTTGCTAAACGTAAATCGGTTACGACTGTTCAAAGTGAATTCCGTCACAAATACGGACTCGTACTCCCAATAGGTGGAGTATCTTACGTTGGTTTCGTCAGCTCCTTGACACAGAGTGCCTTTGCAAAGGCAAAAGTTCCGGGTGGCCACGTGTGTCTGAAGAGAATGCGCAACGGATTCAACAAGCGTTCGTTCGCTGTCCAAGAAAATCAACTAGAAAAGCTAGCCGGGAAATGTAAATCCCTCAATCGACGGTATGGACAGTGTTGCGAAAGCGATTGCTGTACATTCCATACAGGCTACAGCTTGTACAGGCACTTACCGAAAGGGATTAATAACTGAGACGTGATTTCTGCGCGTTCGTTCTTGCCCAGAACTAGGTAGACGATGCCTNCTTACCGAAAGGGATTAATAACTGAGACGTGATTTCTGCGCGTTCGTTCTTGCCCAGAACTAGGTAGACGATGCCTTCATGTCTAAACTGGTTTTTAGCGATGAAGCTTGTGGTGGTCACATTGAACTTTTATGAAGATATGGTAAACAAACTTCACAGTTCTACTGTTCATTTGATTGGTCAACCAAGGTTGTAGGTTTTTTGGTTTTGATATTATATATCTTCAAAGTTGAGGTATTCCTTTATACTCACCCTGTATATCACTAGCGCCTAACATTTCTTAATGTTGTGAAATTGCCAACTGGCAAGCTGCCACTGCACGTCGTCGTGTTGTTGCCCACCTGCCAACTGAAAGTTCTGCAGAATTCAACCTCGGCTGTTCGAATGCGGTTCACTGTTAAACGCAAAGTTAATGTTTGAAAACCTAAAAAATCGCACCTTGAACATGTACGTTAGAATACGTACGGCATATTTTCCTGCAAATAACTCGTTGGAGTGTTAAAGCCAAAAATAATTGATATGATAGATATCTGTGGTTATTTCAGCAGACATCAGTGGCAATTATCTACCGTGCCAAATACCGTGGTGATTGTAAACTACTTATCAAGTTAGCGTGTGTAAACCAGATTGAATTTCAATCAATAATTTTAGTGGCAAGTTGGCTTATGAAAATACATAAGAAAAAAGTATTTAGTTAATTTTTGTAATTTATACACTAATATCCCAAATATTGTTACGATTTCCTGAGATAACCTACGTTGCCAAGAGGATATTGTAAATGATTTAGCCAATAGGTTTATAGGAGAAAATGAAAATTTTTGGTGTGAACACAGAATGAAATCGCCAATGTAATCACAACACAAAATTCTTAAGAATGCAGACGTGAATTAGACGCTCACACCACGAACTCCTGATGCACCCACCTGCAAAATGGCGTCACTGTCCAGCAACATGCCGGGACGCCGTTTGCCAATGAGTACCTGGTACCGTGTTTGCGAGAAGGTCCAGTCGATAGAGACTTTGTTTCTTGAAGCACGCAGTGGCACAAGATCCGTTTCAGAGCCCCACATAACAACAGCGAGCGAGTGCCCATATCAAAGCAGCCGCCCCACAACCTTACTTTCGGAGTGGAGAGATTTGCGTTGCTCCTAACATCGAGGTCTTGAGATCCGATGCGGTTGAAGTGAGGTGAGTATGGTGCAGCGCCGGAATGCAAGGGTAGGAGATCCCCGAGAAAACCGCGACAAGCTGCATCGTCCAGCACGATTCCCACTTGCGAAAATCCCGGAGCGACACGTTTTCACCTTGGTGGAAGACGAGCAGGCTAACAGCTCAGCCACCGTGGCCAAGCTCACTTCTGTATACATACCTTATCTGTGCCACTACCAATACGATGACCATACTGCATAGTAAGCTAGCACACAGATGCGAAATTGCGAGGCGTTTCCTTTGACGTGGGCGTAACCAATAGCTGATCAGCTGCGAGAGATTCTGGGAATGAATTCGTGTCTGATTGGCTACTGCATGCTGCGAAAGCTTCCCCATTGGCTAGGCTTCCGGCCGGCAAGAAGGTTATCAGGGGTTGATTGGAGAAGGGCACACCGACATGTTGCGGGCCAGTGACTTCATTTTGTTGGCTTGTAAGGCTGGAGTTCGCGGTTTAAGCTGTTGTTTTGCCTCTATATTTTCATTTACTCTGTGCTCAGACGAAACTCTCAGAGTTGCGGGCAGCTTTCCCCAGGCACTGCATTTATCTGCAGTGCATACAGGCTACACTACTTATGCGGTTGTAAACAATTTGATTCAGCGCGATGTAGCAACACTCATAAGTTATTCTTCACCAAAAAATAGAACATTTGATATAGGACACAAACCGTCGATATAAAATATTAATGGCTGCGGAACTCTTGAAATGTGGAGGATGAAAAGTTTATTAAGTGAGATTTTATTAACCCTTTCATGGCCAATGTAGACAATCATTAACATGTGACACAGGAAGGCTATATTTGACCAGTACTGTACTCTGCGAGGCTCAGAGCTCAGTGATATTCCCTCTGGCTTACTGATTCCTAAACAATGCTACTGCTGTACGTTATGACTGGTTCATATCACTGATTACCGAACACAAAGCCTACAGCTTATTGATTGTGATAACGAAGCAAGTTGTGTGTCAGTTAAAGTACAGCACGCAACAAAACATTTCTAATTTTCAACGCCAGGAAATATAAATTAATGTGGGAATGAAAGGGTTGAATTAACTTGAGTTAGAACAACGACATTGTGTGTACAAATGACTTGAACATAGACCGTTGGAAAACAGAAGGTATTTTACGTGGTACCAACATTCAAAGTGTAAGAAAAGCATTAGTCAAATCTCGTTATGTGTAAAACGATGTGTCGTACAATACCTATAGGATGTTTTATAGCAGAATATAAAACATAAGACACAAATTAACAAAAAAAATAAAAATAAAAATAAAATAAACTCTTCAAAACTTGCCGTTTTCGAGATATTCGGACATTTCCTGTGGACAATGGTGGTGTTGTGTGTGAATGTCGACGAATTAACTCGTATCGTGTAAATAAATACGATCGTCAATCTATGGTTAACGTAGGCTGAACGCGCTTGATAAAGTTAATTTAGTATTTTTTGATGATATATAACCGTTGTACTGATCGAGATATCTTCGCGGTTCGGTGCGCCCAAGGCTAATCTGAGCAGGAGTTGAGAAGGAGCAGTTGAGAGATGGGAAAAGTGGAGAGGACTTAACAACTATGTCTATAACATCCCTGCAAATGCAGTGAATTGAAGGTGGAGCAGTCGCGGAATGCGAGGGCGGGGAAAGCGGGATTGCTCCGAGAGAACCCGCCGGCCAACTGTAACGGTAACGTCCACTACGTTCCCCACACAATCAGCATGATCGTGCGCGGTGTTCGCCATCGCTTCCTACAGCATGACA
Organism: Clitarchus hookeri; assembly: GCA_002778355.1. Classification (NCBI taxonomy): domain Eukaryota; kingdom Metazoa; phylum Arthropoda; class Insecta; order Phasmatodea; family Phasmatidae; genus Clitarchus; species Clitarchus hookeri. The sequence continues at coordinate 172,559 of NQII01001854.1, read as the reverse complement.
ACGAAACTGGAACACAACAACAAAGTGAATTCCACGCAGACTGAAGACCGAGTCGCTGAAAACAAGCTCAAGACCGAGGCGACAACGAATTCGCGAAACCAGCAAGAAATTCGCTTTAGTGGCATCAATTATGTCTTTGTATTTTTAAAGGCCTTTCTCTCTCATTAAATGTGAAATTTTACCTTACTTTAGCGCAGCAAAAATCTTCGCGATAGGCCTACGTGAACGCGTCTCTTCAAGAAGTCACTTATGTGAAGTTCTGAAAATAAAAACTTAATATTGTCACATCGGGTTGCATTTACTTACAGCGAGGCCTGGAGGGTAGGTTTTCCTACCCTCTATATTATTTTCAAAGGGAATGCGAAAGGTACACACGAAATGTTGAAGGGATCGAGAACCAACACCAAAGGTCCCATAGAGGACCCTTGGTTGACAGCTAATGCGTACTTAAAATATATTANAAGGGATCGAGAACCAACACCAAAGGTCCCATAGAGGACCCTTGGTTGACAGCTAATGCGTACTTAAAATATATTAAGTAACAATTAAATACATTAACACGTAACTCCTAATAAGGGGGACTTACCTTAATAAATTAACTAATTTAAAAGGTACAGAGATCAAACAATTTAATCAATTAATAATTAAAACTCGATATATGCATTCCAAATGCTATAAATGTACTAGTAAGTGATGTCGCGGCAATTAGTTTAAAACATAACAATTTAATTATAGATTTCTTAAGAATACATGAAAATCTTTAGTTAATCTTTGATTTACTTAGNAAGGGATCGAGAACCAACACCAAAGGTCCCATAGAGGACCCTTGGTTGACAGCTAATGCGTACTTAAAATATATTAGAGAACAATTAAATACATTAACACGTAACTCCTAATAAGGGGGACTTACCTTAATAAATTAACTAATTTAAAAGGTACAGAGATCAAACAATTTAATCAATTAATAATTAAAACTCGATATATGCATTCCAAATGCTATAAATGTACTAGTAAGTGATGTCGCGGCAATTATTTTAAAACATAACAATTTAATTATAGATTTCTTAAGAATACATGAAAATCTTTAGTTAATCTTTGATTTACTTAGNGTTTAAAACATAACAATTTAATTATAGATTTCTTAAGAATACATGAAAATCTTTAGTTAATCTTTGATTTACTTAGTGCCTCTTTCGAAGGCTACAATTTAAATTTTTCCTATCACTTTACACCCTGAGAGTTCGGAAATGAGTAACTCTACTTGAAATTCAAAATTAAAACAGGGATTCACAAACCAAACGGGTTTAAGCTAATTTATATTTAACCGGGCCTCATTTTAATAGCTTCCGCAACCAACTAAACTTAAACGTAAACCGAAACATAAAACTAACCTTCAAGCTACTATTCCTGAGGAGACTATATACTGGCGAGAGTAAAAATAATAAATAAACCAATCAATCTAAGCACACTTCGGCCATCACTATCTCAAGGTATGGAGCCTATAAACTAATTTAACTTAGAAATAATTTAGACAGCTTCCATCTTAACAAATCGCAGTTACATGTGAGCAGAGCCCATGGTAGGGCAAAACCCCGCCCTTAAGTGAAGATTCTGGGCTCGTTGTCGCCTCCTGTCACTACGGTGTTTCTAAGATCCATCGCACACACTGGTGGGGACAGCTTAAGAAGCAGTTTACAGCAAACATCAAAATATCAGGACGACGCAAGTCGTAAATGGTAACTTCAACTTTACGTGATATACACCAAAGAGCCAAAAAAACTGGTACACCTGCCTAATATCGTGTAGGGCTCCCCGAGCACGCAGAAGTGCCACAAGACGACGTGGCATGGACTCTCCTAATGTCTGAAGGTATGGAGGAGGCAATTCACACCACGAATCCTGCAGGGCAGCCCACAAATACAATCTGCGCCAATTTTAGAAATGGTTGCACGTCTGTCACGTTTAATGATTCTCGTCAGTCGTCGTTTGTCCCGTTCTTTCACGATCTTTTTCCGGCCGCAGCGATGTCAAAGATGTGATATTTTACCGGATTCCCGATATTCGCGGCACACTCGTGAAATGGTCGTACGTGAACATCCAAATGTTATCGCTACCTCGGAGATGCTATGTCCCATCTCTCGTGCACCGACTATAATACCACGTTCAAACTCACTTAAATCTTGATAACCTGCCATTGTAGCAGCAGGAACCTATCTAGCTGCCGACCGCATCGCGTTACTCTGATTGGTTCCATATCTCTGTTATTTGCATACCCACGCCTATACCANTATCTAGCTGCCGACCGCATCGCGTTACTCTGATTGGTTCCATATCTCTGTTATTTGCATACCCACGCCTATACCAGTTTTTTTTGGCTCTTCAGTGTAGGATATAAATCAATAGAACATATAAGAAAATACTGTGAAATACCTTGATACTTCTTTAAAAAATGGCTTTGGTTAAAATTGGGTATCATACAAATACCGTTTGTTGTTTAAAATTTTTTTTTTCACACGTGTGTTATGCACCTGACTTTAAAAAAAAATGTGTAAGATACACATGCCTTGGGAATGATGAACTGAGTTTAAATTTCTTGCTATGTTTTGTTACACTTAATCATCCCAACAATTTGCCACTTCATGTTCGGTAATGCACTTTTATTTCTCCATTTTATACACAACAACGGCACGAAGCGTCAACTGTAAGTCTCAACATGGGTGGAAATAGTCGGTGAATTTATAATTTCCCGTTAACAAACGTGTAATGTTGTCTCTTAATGGAAATAGAACTAACTAATGCTGTTAACCTCATCACGCTAGCTCAACTGGTAAGAAGCATATTTAGTTTTAAAATTTGGTGAATTTGTAGCTCATTTTCCTTTCAATGTGAATCCAATAAAGAAAAAAAAAATTGTTAGCAAATTTATTATGGTCTTTGTTTGGGTTTCTATTTCGATTGTATTTACAAAGGCAATAAAAAAAATTCACTAATATAATGTAAAGTAATTGTGTCTACATAACGTTTTACACAGAAATTTGTACAATAATTCCACATTTATGCAATTGTTTGAAAATCATAACCTACAAATTATTTGACAGATATGAATAATTTAATGATGATAATGTGTGTGTTTACAGTAACAATGTTACAAAATTTTATAACCTGGACTGCAGCAAAAGTTTAAAACTAGGGAGGTATTTTAAGATATTTACTAATGGTCTTAAACTTTCGGTGGGTACTGTAGTGTATCGCGGGCTGGCCAGGCCCGCGTCGACCCAATTTCACAAGGCAGAGTTTACAAAAATGAGCGCAAACTATACATTTGTCATAACACGGTTGCCTCAAATCTGTTGTAAACCAGGGCCACAGAGTAGACAAGCACAAAGAGACGAACGTTTGTGGCGGTTCCTTTGATGTGGGTGTACCCATTCTCTGATTGGCTGCGCGAGGATCTGGGGACGGGACTGGTGTCTAACTGGCTACAGCGTGCTGCGAAAGATGCCCCGGGGCAAATAGGATACCAGACGCTGATTGGCGAACATCATTTCGACATGCTTCTGGTTAGTGGTTTCTGGTGGCGTTTGCTGCCGGAGGGAAGAGATTTGGGCGGTCCAATGAGGGTGAAGCGAGGTGATTATGGAGCAGCGCCGGAATGTAAGGGCGGGGAAAACGGGAGATCCCTGAGAAAACCCGCCGACCAGTGGAATCGTTAGGCACGATTCCCACGTGCAAAAATCCGGGAGCGACCCCTGCCGGGAATCAAACCCGGTTCGCCTAGGTGGGAGGCGAGTAGTCTAGCCACTACACCACCGCGGCCACGTGTGCAAATGGAGTTTGCGTTATAAGTAGGGCCACTAACTTTTCGTGTAAAAATCGGAGCACACAGTAGATTTCAATACTATATACACACCTCAGCTGTTGTTATACCTCCATTGGCTGCTGGTGCCGTATCCGTCTTTGACCAAGCCACTCAGGACTAAGTAACTCCGGCACTGAACCATCGTGAATCGTGTGCAAACGGTTAATACAGGCCGGAACATTTTTTAGCCAATCAAAGAAGCTGGACGACCTTAGAGTGCTTTGTACAGTATCTTGTCTCGAAATCTTTTCGCGAAATATTACTGCCCCTAGTTATAAGCGAATGTTTCGGCTCTGTATTCGCAGCTTCTCTGTGCTGGGGCGCATGCAACAGTAAGTCTCCTTGTCATGTCAACACCAAAATTCAAAACACAACCACGTACCCTTCCCCAATCAACGAGAGGAATATTTTGGAAACAACTGCCCTCAGAGGTGCCGCAAAAATTAGAAATCGCGACTATATTTATGAGTCTTGCCTGTAACTTTCCCTTGGAAGCGTCTTGAGCGGTATGTCGTTTTCTCAAACCGAACACGAGCTGCACGATTTAAAAGTATGAATCACTTTTAATATTGTTTATGGATAAAGCCCAATGCTGATCAATGAGCAGTAGAAGAGCATTACTTCGAATATGCTCCTACCCCATGACGTGTTGTAAGATTAGTGAAATCACGTTCCGAAAATAAAGTGTACTTCTGGCAGTCGAATAGCATTCTTAGCGCACTTTCTTTATGTTACCCGGTTAATAAGTAAAATTTAACTGGTATATATTAACACAATGGCCAAACTTCAGAAAAAAATTATTTAAATATTCATAGAGTAGTACATCATTGCTCACCACAGTATAAAGTTGTATGATCACGAAAAAAATATATATAAGTTATCCAAACATTCTTTAACACATGGAAAGAAAAGTTTTTCTTTCGAAAAGATAAAAACATGAGATTGAAGTGACATTCAAGAAGCATACTGAATTTAGATCATAGTTTAGTGTTCGTTTTTGCATGACGTTTTATTATTTCCTTATTTTTTTTAGTTTCTGTTTCACATTTGTATCGTTAGAAGTGTACGATTTGTATTGAATGTCAATCAACAAAATACTTAAAGCCTCGTGTGCAATTAATTAGGTTCCTTGACTGTTCTGGCTATGTGCTTAATACGATCTTGCATTTTACGGCACGCCGTCTGCTGCAAACGAGACCTTTGTGTGTAGTCTGGTTTTCCTGAAGTTTAAGTATATGTGATCTGAGCTTTCGTTACTACCATCTGCTCGTTTAGATGAGTGTGTACGATTCTGGAACACCAAAATTTCGCAAACAGTTTTTACCAGATATGCATCCTAATAAAAATATGCACGACTAATGTACCAGTGGCATTTGTACATTTCAAAAAAAAAAAAAAAAAAGTTAAAAGGAAACAATTGAAAAATTACAAAATTTATGACTTACGAAAAACAGCATTTAGCGTAACCTACTGGAAAGGATGATGTAGATCTTATACTCAAGCCCTCCCCTACACACTATGAAAGGACTCTACACCGCAACAATGGCCAAAGATCAAATGATTGTTGGTAAATCACGGCTTTGATCAAATTACGCGGTTGGAATAATTGGAGAGTCCGTGAGAATCAACACTGATTACGCATGTTATCTACTTTACGATATAGAGTAATATAATCAGTGCTGGATTGGCTAATCGAAGCAGTCGTATAAACGGCTTTGGGATTAAATCCGCGCAGAACGCCTTTAATTGAATAATTACGTTTATATTCCAGCTATGCATGTAGCGTGATAATTAAAATATTAACGTGGTTCTTGGTTTGCTGGGTGGAGAAGCGGGGGGAGGGATAATGCGCAGAAGCTCAGGTGGGCAATCGCGTGGGGAAAACTGGATATTCGCACTGGTAAAAATGCTAGTTCAGATGAGGAGATTGTGTCATGACACGCACCGCCGGAGACAACAGAAAACCACACGAATATAATACATTTTTGGTTACTTCACATTTTTTTCTGAAGCCCTGCTTAAGTTATACTTCCAGGATATTCATCCGCCACCTGCAAACTCAGGTTAAATAAGTCTAGACAATTCAACCAAAGAGCAACGCAGTGAATTTGTACGCAATCAGTTCTAATAATATTTTGTATGAGAACGATTTCTTAGTAGGTGGTACCAACACGCATGTTTTCTCACTGTTTATACACATATCTATTATAAATTAAATACTATAATTTATAAATAAAATATATTGATAAAACTTCAATTTAACGTAAAGTAAGATATTTTTATTGCTAACAGATGTATAAAACGCTTGTGATACATGGCATATTTAGAAAATAACTAAACACGTCATACTTGGGGAGATTTTTCAAAGGTTTGATTTTAAAAATACGTAGAAACCGCGAATAGACTATACTTAAGAATACAGAAGTGAAACGGCTGCTGCTACCGCCAACTCCGGTCGCACGCGCCAGCAAAATGGCGTCACTGGCCACCAACATGTCGTAACGCCGTTCGCCAATCAGCGCGCGGTAACTTGCACACATATCGGCATACCGGCCAATAGGGAACATTGGGCAGCACGCAGTAGCCAGTCAGATACAGGGTACATACCATAGCCTCGCGCAACCTATCAACGAGAGGTGACACCCAATTCAAAAGAACCGGCGGGTCATTTTAATTCTGTACTCTTGCCCATTGTGTGAGCAAACCACGGGCATAGTCTATTCACGGTTTCTTCACATTTTTTGAACCAAACCTTTGAAAAATCACCCCATGTATGACGTGTTCATTTGTTTAAAAAATATGCCATGCATCACAATCATTTTATACTTGTTTTCATGAAAGTAAATTTTTTGGTTAAATTGAAATATTTTTTTTCCTATGCATTATAATGCTTTGTTTATAAATACGTATTACGAATAAAAACTGAAAAAACCTGTGTGTTGGTAACGCATGGTAAGAAATAGTTCTTATGCCAAATATTATTACAACTGAGTGCGCACGAATGCAGTGCGTTGTCCTTTGGTGTAATTTTCTAGACTTGCTTGAGCTTAGTTTGCACGAGGCGGAGGAATATTCTGGAAGTGGAAGTTTAGCAGGGCTTCAGAGAAGTGTGAAGTAACCGTGAATGGATTATATCACCCTGACTAAGTTTAATTGAGGAGCTAACTTCAAGAAGGGAATAAAAAAAAATGGAATTCTCAGAAATCAAGTTTATGTACTTTTCACTATACAGTAACATGACATATGATGCACATTCGAATAGTAATGATTAAATCGAAGTGCCAACCAAATAAATCCTAATATCCTATTTTATAACTTGATTAAAACCTGGGATGTGGATTAAAACATGTGCTCTACAAAATGGCACGTACAGGTTTCAAACACCTTTGGTTAATCCACGCTACTAACACTTAGAATTAAAATAGCCCACAAAAAAATTTACAACATATTAAGAACAGTATGGCGGTTTGTTTTAACTGTTCTCCACAAAAAGTGCATAAAGAGGTGTATGCCCTTCTTGGAACTAAGTCCTCAATTCTACTCAGTTTAGGAACAAAACGAGTTTTCTTATGGGAGAGCTTGGCACAGGGGTAATTTTTGCCACTATGCACGCATTGTTCCAAGGAGGTCACTTATAATTAAAATTTGAAGCTACGTGAATAATAAGAGAGAAATATTTTTCTTAGTGAAGTAGTTATCTTATATTTGATTGGTAATTGATTATTGCAATTATTTTGTTTTTCAATGTAGACAATAGAGAAAATATGGTACACACGTGACACTAGCGCTTACCTAGTGGCGAAAAATTTAGTTGCCGAACTAAAAGCATTGAACTTCCCAACCTGAGTAGAATAATCCTTACCTTGACTCGAGAGTAGAGATGATTGAGTGGCTCTTACCATCGGGGCCTTGAGAGCCGACGAGGGCTAAGTGAGGTGGCTACGGAGAACCACCGGAATGCAAGGGCGGGGGAAACGGGTGATCCCCGAGAAAACCCGCTGACCAGTGGCATCTTCCGGCACCATTCCAACGCGCGAAAATCCGGGAGCGACTCCGCTGGGAATCCAACCCGGTTCGCCTAGGTGGGAGGCGAGTATTCTGACCACTACACCACCGCGGTCACATCTGACTTGAGAACCTTGGGTTCTTTCTTGGGAGCTTTCCAGCATTCGAACCAAGATTTCCCAACACTGTCAACTTGTCTTTTCTGATAACCAGACTGTAATAAGGTGTCCATGTAGGAGAGGTTATTTAAATTCTCTTAGGGGATACTAACAACATGAAAGGCACACAAATAAAATGTTACGTCTCTACGCTTTAAGTTATGGAAATTACGTGGTGTCCTCTTTCATTGAGCTGTGTGCAACTACACAGCTTGAAGCGGCGACTCTACAATTACATTGTTTGAAAATATCTAGCGAATTTCGACGCAGTCATCTGTACAAATTTCGGGAATATTTATTTAGCATGTCTTCGTGTAGAGCAGAGTGAATATTAGTCTAATTTTTTGATATTAAAATGCTGCAGAAATGCTTACCCAAAATATTTTAAAATAGGTGTACAAAAGTCTGGATATTTATTATTTGTTTTACAGGTTTCGAGATGCTTATTTCACGTACTTCTATCATGTTATGTGAGACTAATTTTCGTCAAATTTTCCGCTTACCTGCTACGTACAGCCCGCCTAGCAACAGTTACAAACATTTACTGTCCACGCCCGTACTTTCTGCAACTTCTTGCGAAATGATTTGCAACTACATTAAGCGTATGTCCTACCTTTTAATGCGGAAACACCATGTGGTTTTCCTGCGCTGCCTTGGGCAAGGCAGCCTTAGTGGCCGGTCAAGTTGGGGCAACGCCGATGGTGAAGTTGCCTCGAATGGTCGTCACGCCGCGCGGAGACATACTGCTGGCGCGGCGAAGAGTCCCCAAGCCCACCGCTTAGCAGCGCTAGTGTCGCCGTGACGTGTTGGAGCGTTGTCACATGGAGACACCGCAAGTGGCGATATTTGAATGAAAAAAATACTATTTTCTTATAGTTCAGCCCTCTGATTCACCAAAATAAAAATTAGAGTTTTAAGCCCCTGATGAAGGAGGGGAGCAATTTTTTTGGTGCTATATAAGCCAGGGTAAGCTGCAGGCTCACTGAGAAGCAGCTCCTAGACTTAATGTTGAGATAAGTATTATCGGACCCTTGCGGTCTTGGAATTAAAAGGAAACATTTGGGTGTCCCTCAGTAAATTGAAAACAATGTTTGTAGAATTTTTCCCTGGATAGAGTGTGTTCTTTGTATGGATAAATTCCATTGTAAATGTCTGTACGTGTTTTTTGAAAATAATCAGTACAAACAAAAGTATTTTGCTATAAAAATTGTAGACAAGATATTATCATTCAGGGGTGAGGTTCACTGTTTTTTATATTGGATGACATCCAGTTGTTTTGTTTATGGAAAATATTTTTTCTTACCAACCAACTCGTGTTTATTTTAAGATATTTAACAAACACTTACACTCTGCTGAAAAGAAAATGTTGTCACTAAGAGATCTTTTGAAAAGTCTAACTTTGCTTCTTTGTGTCGCACTGGTCAGCGCTATAGAGTGGAGCATATGGTATTCGTCATTGCAAAATAATTATTTAGGAATTTCCTTGGCTCTGCAGCTATTTGTCAGGAAAATGTTATCTCGTAGACGTATGATCTTTCCAAGTTTGGTGACACCAGAAATTTATCAATTACTTCAGCTCACCACAGTTGCTCTCACAAATTGCATGTTCCCGTCATCGGTATCGTTACCATTTGCTACCACTGACTGCTGCTACTTGACTTGGTTTTAAACTAAAAATTACCTGCTACTGGAGAAAGGAAAGCAGTAGAGTTGTTGCATGCTGATAGCTAAGTAGCAAACATTGACATTTACAATATAAAACAAAATGCATTATTTTATGTTTTATAAAGGTTTTGGTTTGGGTTAGTATATCACCAGTTTCATTGACGGCACTCGTATCTCTTCCACGCTGTATGGCGTTATTATCGATGTTTGCGGTTTTGCTTGCGAGCTTTAAACAGCCCCACCCAATTTCAGTGACGTAACAATTGGACGTGATGGCATTTATTACTACGGCGAACTAATTATCACACACGCTGGATTACACTTGAACACATTATCGCCTGTTGGCGTGGATTGAAGTTGCAAACGTGCAGAGCGAGAGAGAGAGAGAGAGAGAGAGAGAGAGAGAAACAGATCTAGTTTTCATTTACCAAAGCTACTCTTCGCATCATAGATAGTTTCATGCATTTGAATGCACGTTTTATTGTGATTTTCCCTTGTGTTCTACGTGGCATAGAGGCGATTTATAACACTGCCGTAGTTACTTAACGTTGGTTCACAGTTTTATTTGGTTTTGCTAGGAGTACGTACTTTGTTTCACTTCTTTAACAGTTCGTGTCTCCCTAACAGCAAATACATATTTCATTACAATTGCTTTCTTTTCATGAACTACTTGAGTACTTATCCACAAGAAACTAGCTTTATTTACGTTTTACAGGAAATTTCAAGTTGACAATTTTTTTATGAGCTGTTCACTTATATCTTAATATTATATAATCTTATTCCCCAAATTAAGCTATGCAGTTAGTTATTTTGACGTAATTATACATACATTTTGAGTTTGTTTACTTTACATGGCAGCATAAATAACTTGTTAGTAAGATTATATTTTGAATTTTAAAAAAATAACAGAGCAGATATATTCGTATTTATCAATGATCTTGTTACATCTCAAAGCGACAAACGATATTTACACGATTAGTGGTGTGGTTATAAAATTTTAGCTATATAAAATTTAAAAAAATTAGATTTTTTTAATGACCAGGTGTAATAAGTGGGTTGTAAAAAAAAGGTGTATCGCCACATTAAATATTGATGGCAGAGTAAAAGAAACAGATTCTTTCAGTAAAGATGGCATTGAAATATCACGGCGGACTAAGGGCGGCTAAATTTTGAAGGGCAACTGTTGAATCCCCAATACCACCACCACATTGGCCGAAGTACTGACCACAACTGGTTTGTATGCCACCAAATAAAAGTCGTGGCGAAGTCTCGATCAACTCGAACACTAGTTCTGAACTGAGTTCAGCAGTGCTGGTTAGCGAATTCCTCCCGTACTCGAGTCCTAAGGCTTATGGGCTTAGGGTATCACAGTAGGATACCATTGCAGATCTTATGAATGGATATACGCATATCATACCAGCACTTATAAGTAGGGGCAGTGATGTTTCGCTAAAAGATTTCGAGACAAGATACAGTCCAAAGCACTCTAGGGTCGTCCAGCTTCTTTGATTGGCTAAAAAAATGTTCTGGCCCGTGTAAACCGTTTGCGCACGAATCACGAATGTTCAGTGTCGGAGTTACTTAGTGGCTTGGTCAAAGACGGGCACGGCACCAGCAGCCAATGGAGGTGTAACAACAGCTGAGGTGTGTATATAGTATTGAAATCTACTGTGTGCTCCGATTTTCACGCGAAAAGTCACTATAAGTAGGGACAGGAAAATTGAGCGTCTGGAACGACCTGAACACTAGACTCCACGCCCCTATGTGTTTTGGAGCCTCAGTTTTCTGTTCATTGTCTGCTACCCCAGCGTATAGGCAGTCTTACCTCGGGCCTGGTGGCACGGGACTCCGTGCTAGTTTTATTACAGACTAGTTGTGCCCGCGGCTCCGCTCGCGTGGACTACAGCATTATTGTTTAGGTTTTTTTAAAAAATAAAGTTGAATTTTTCTTAGTGTTAATCTTCTATACTCTATACATATTATAAAACTCAACGTATCGGTGAATTAAACGGTAAAAACGCTGATTAGTATTTCTCTGTTATATATAGATATATGCTACTGCCGTGTTTTTTTGGTCTCTTTATTCTACACAATTCTTTACTACATGATTTTGTTCAATCTTTAACGGTTTAGACACCGTATTGCAAGGGAGCGCTCTATTGGCAAACTTTTTTCAGACTTGATTCACTATTACCGTCACTACTTGTTCCTTATGTTACTTTACGTAACAAAATATATTCTTAAACCTGACCAGAGAACATAGCTATGAATGAAAAAAAAAACACGTAAATCGGATACTTGGTTCTCGAGTGATAAGCCCACTAACAGACAGACAGACAGAGAGACGTTGAGTTTTATATGTATAGATGTGTCATTGGTTCAGAGTTCACCTGGGCATGTTTAATAAACTGTGATCCTATTGCAAATACACTAGAATCCCGATAATTCGTATTGTCAAGGGACTGAATGCTAAATATGAATTATCGAGATATTCGTATTAGCGGGATTGCCAATAATCGCGAACAAAAAAGAAAAAATACATAATAACGAGATTAATGCAAATTTGCATTAATATGTAATGATAAACGCATGGCTACATATTATGTATACATATGTACTGTATATATAAATCAATAATTACATCAATAAAAAACACATTAAAAATTTACGTTTAAAAAAATTTGTAATTTTTTTTGGTGCAAGCCTTGCAGACGGGTATTGTCGATGGCTTTTTCAATCATGTCCAAAGCATAAAATACTTAATCGCCAACGTCTAATTTCGCTAAGAAATGGCGCACGTTGTTGATGTATTGTTTAGCCTCTTTAGGTGTAATTGTCAGCACATCATCTTCGTCATCACCTTCACCATCAATCTCCTGAGATGAAGCCAAAATTTCGTCATCAGTTAGAATCCCCGCTACCACTAGGCCATCGTTAAAATGGATGAAATCTTCAAACGTTATAGAATTTTCTTCATTTTGAGGAAGACGATTCCAATTCACAGGGCATTCTAAGTCTTGTTCAGTAACTGCTGGTGAAAATTCCACCTTCGTGAACCCACAGCACGAAAACAGTTTTTTATTGTGCTTTCGCTAACACTTTGCCACGCCTTGTGAGCAATGTTCATGGCTGAAAATAAGGTAATTTTATGATCCTTCCCATTCTCGATACTGTCAAGGAGTTGCGTCACTACTTCCTTGCGGTAAAAGGTTTTGAACGTTTTAGTTATGCCCTGGTCTAGAGGCTGCAGCTTAGAAGTAGTGTTGGCAGGCAAAAACACAACATTAACATGACTGAGCGGTGGGGTATTGTTGTGGGCCGTACAATTATCCATGAAAAGCAGAATTTTTCACTGCCTTTTCTCCATATCAGCATTCACTGATCGTATCCATTCCTTGAATAATTCGCCCGTCATCCACGCTTTTTGTTTGCACAATAAGTTATCGGATAAGTTTTTATGTTTTTAAAACATCTTGGCTTGGCTGATTTGCCTATCATGAGCGGTCTTAATTTTTCAGATCCATCCATGTTGGCGGCCAAAAATATGGTAACACGTTCTTTACTATTTTCTTCCTTAAAACACATAGATCGGTCGGGGAGATACTTATAAAATAACCGCGCCTCATCGGCATTAAAAACGTTGTTGGGCTCATAAGAATCTATTATTTCTCCCAATTCGTATTTCCACTCAGAACAAACGTCGGAAAATACACTCGCACTTTTCCCAATAAGCTTCTTCAATTATATGCTGTGCCTTTTTTTTAAACCTATCAAACTAACCATCACTTGCACGAAAGTCTGTAATTCCCATTTTTTTCTGCGAAAACTTTTACTTTTTCTCTTAAAATGTTTCCTCCGACTGGTACATTCGAATTTTGTGCTTGCGCAAACCACTTTTTAAAATTATCTTCTAGTTGTGGATACTCACCAGTCTTAAAGCGCTTTACTTTGATGTCTGATGTCTGGGAGGCGATTTTGTCCTTGTTCTTCAGAATTGATGTTATTGTGGAAGGAGGAACGTTATAACGTTTGGACACGTCAATTTGTTTATCACCACCGGCCACTGCGTTAATGATTTCTTTTTTTTTTCTCTAATGGAAAAACACTTATTAGTTCTTTTCGGAGGTATGGCTAAGACCGAACTGACTAACTTTTCACTCGCTCTGCTCCTTCCTACTCTCTCATAACCCTAGGCCGGACAGCAAGGCGCCTCTAAGTTCTGGGAATCACAGACACATCACCTCACAGCCTACTCGGTGTCATTACCTGCCCTTCAAACCCTCCTACGTCCCGCAGTACCCGTCCGGTCTTTTTACTCTGCCGGAATTGCATAAATATAGAGCTGGTGTACAGTCTAGGGTTAAAAACATTACGAGTTAACGAGATTTTTAAGTTGTTAATAAGAATTATAAGACGTTTGAATTGAGCTCGAGCACCAAAATAAATTCGTATTATCGAGGGGACCGGAATGCATTGTTTTTTTAAGAATTAAAGGGATTTTCTCAAGGGCCCGGCAAATTTGTACGAATTAGCGTGATATACGAATAATCGGGATGCGAAATATCGGGATTTCACTGTATAACGCACATGTACATGTGTTCAAAGTATGGCTTTTCCTACAGTGAATTCGCGAAATTTTCCTGTTCCAACTTATAAGTCCATGTACATTCCATAGCACCACATATAAGATTCAGAACTCCGATTAGTTATGCTTTGCCATACCGGCCAGGCAGTTATTTCCGTTCTAGATCTTATTTTGGTCGATCACTAGATGTTGATAATCAGTTGCAGTTGAATGCAGTCTGATAGAAAAAAACCGACCTCCCGTGGCGCAGTCAGTTGCTGCTCCCCCGGTCTGTGGTGCGGGAGTTTCTGGGTTCGAATCCTGATAAAGGCATGGGTGTTAGCTTAATTTGGGTCATAAGTTAATTTGTAAGCCGTCCCTGATAAGCCTTCAGGCAAAACACCGGGGGACGCTAATAAGCATTTTCCAATCAATCGATCTGATAAAAAAGGATACGTCCGTTCCGATCGCGGTGGGTGGGCGTGGACATCACCTCACCTGTCAACAGGCACGTGACGGATCATCTCGAATTACCTGAAAGGGAATTCGAAATAAGTCACATTCACCAAACGTCGACAGTAAATCCCGATTCACATGTACGCCGATCACACCAAACACAGAGAACGGAGAGACCCTATGGTTTTTCACTTGCAAGCGAATTTCTACGTTGCCATTTTTGGTGTTTGGTTGGAAACTCAGCTTACGACCAAGCTGCTTCATTCGTAATTCATAATAAGCCTCGCGAATTGTCCGAAGTGTGTGGCAGACAACAAACTAGACAGCGCCGACATTTGTAACTTTACTCTAGTAAATTTCCTGAGTTACATGTCTATATTTTGGTTTTATACTCCAGAAAAGATATTTATAATTCTGTTATACCCGTAAGTTCTTTATCAGACTAGATTAATTTGAAATGTTTGAGTAATATTTACCTTATGATTAACGTATTTCATTATAAATGCACTAGCACTTAACCATCATAGACTATTACACCAACATACTTTAATGATCCACGAAATTGTTGGTAAAGGCTGTCAACGATAAACTGAGCACTTTTGAAAGCCGTGCTTAAGATCTTCATCTATACAAATTACGTATTCTTCCGCCATATGTAAAGTTAACTTTGCCATGGGCCTCGTCACTTTATTCATGCGCCAGCCAAGTAAAACTGTGGAATTATTAGACAAGTAAACATTTTACAAATATGATAACTCTTACCGTTATAAGAATTAAGAAAGGTATAATCAGTAATTTCAGTGTTTACAAATGTTAATCTAACAGTTTTAATTTAACGCTTTGACATGGAACTATTTTCCTCTCGTCATTTCCAACTATACTGGGTGCATTCCAGTCAGTGAAGCCGTTTAATTACCTGCAGGAAGGGGCAGTGACATTTTTCAAAAAAATTATTTCAAAAGTGCTCAGTTAACTGTGAACAATTTTGTAAATAATGTGGGATGGTGGACATTTGGGAAACATCGGTGAAGTCTGCCCGTAATGGCAGCGGTGACGTAGTAGTCAAATTACGCCTCCCACCAAGGCGAAACGGGTTTGATTCTCTGCTGGATGACCCGGATTCTTTTTGCATGTGGGGAAATGTGGCAGACGTTTCTGTTTGCCGGCGGGTTGTCTCAGCGATTCTTCACTTCTCCTGCCCTTGCATTCCACCGCCGCTCCATATTGACCTCATTTTACCCCCATCGGAGTTAAAAATATCGCTGCTAGGTGCAGAGCAGAACATCTCAACTCTTTCCGCGAGGAAAAAAAAAATCCGCTTAAGCATAACTTTAACGGCGTTGCTCGTACCTAACACGAGGACGAGCACTGATGATTGGCTGTTCAAGCTTTCAGCTCCGCCTGTTCGCCGTTAAAGGCGTGTATCATGTGAATCAATTGTAGAGCCATTCGTTGTACCTCACGTGTCATGTGAAAAGGACGCTGGTATCCTATCGCACCGACACGCGTTTCATTCCTGGCGGATTCTCGCTTTTGCACTGACGACGCCGGTGCCACGGCATTTTCTCAGGGTCTTCCCACTTACACCGTCCCTGCATTCAACAACTTGTCGAGCTTAATCCTTTCAGTCACCGAAAAATATATTTTTTAAACGTCGCAAAAAGAATATTATTCGGAACAGCACTTTAATACTTCATTCACGGTTACTTCCAACTTTTATGAAGCCCTGCTAAAGTTCTACTTTCAGAGTATTCCTCCGCTTCGTGCAAACAAAGCTTAACCAAGTCTAGAAAATTGCACTAATGGGACGACGCATCACATTCGTGCGCACTCAGTTTAATAATAATTATTTTGTGTAAGGACTATTTCTTATTGAGCATGACCGACATACCAATTTTCTATCTGTTTTTTTCATATTATTTATAAAATAAATAATATTCATTTTTTAAATAAAATATAAGTAAAATATAAATTTAAAAAAATTATATACTTCCATGCTAACAGAATACTCTGTGTCTGAAAAGGTAAACGTTTCATTCACATCGTGGTTTCAGATCCTGACCGCAGAGTGCTGTCGGCTCGGTCGACGTAACTACTGCTCTAACACCGAGAAAAAAAATTAGCAGAAACCAATTTGCATAACAGTTATGTAATCAGTTCTCAGGGCTGCAGCAGCCAAAGTTCTTTACCAACACCAGAATTTTTCTTTAGATTGTTACAATATTTAGTTGCTGCTGGAAAAATCCGAACGCTTCTGAGGTGGTTCTGTTGTGGGAAAGTCATGGTGCTCTGCTGCAAGAATTATATTTATGTGTGTTTTTCGTAGTTATTTAGTACTTTTGGAAACCTCAATTATTATCTACTTATCAAGCCACTTCGTATTCTTCGCTACATGTAACATTTTAATTGCCATGGACCCAATAACTTTATTCAGGCTGTACGTATGTGCATATATAATTTTGGGAAGCGAAGTGTTGCAAACGCGTAATATTTTTACGTGCACTGTACTTGAGTCTAGTGTTCATTTTGCAACCAGTGAACATCGTGCTGCGTGCTCAAAGAAGTTACCATCAGCCATTCATAAACGAAAGGTGTTGAAACTTCAGGAAACCAGATCACGCGTGTGGAAGACTCTCAAAGCAATGGGCACTGATGTATTACTGTGTGCAGTACCTGTCAAATATTTTTCATTTGCATCATGTCCACGATCGTGAACGCGGTTGATTGAACTGTCGAAGGGAGGGGTCACACCCTTGGATATTGAGAATTAAATTTATTTCGCTAACAAAACGTCATAAACCATTAGAGTTGAAAAATATTGCTGAGTAGTGTTATCCGAAGTTGATATCTGACTTCCGTGCACTTTTGACGGACGATGTGCTTGGGTGTATCCTAAATATGGCATGTATCATATGCGTTTTTTTTAACTTCTGTTGATGTAGGAAAAATATAATGAATTTTTTTATAATTAAACTAAAAATTAAATTTTATCTTATTTATAAATTACAATATTTCATTTATAAGTTATAATTGAATAAAAACACGGTGAAAATATGTGTGTTGGTAATGCCTAGTGAGAAATAGTTCTTATGCAAAATATTATTACAATGAGCGCGCACGAATGCTGTGCGTTGTCCCTGTGGTGTAATTTCTTACACTCGGTTAAACTTTGTTTGCGTGAGGCGGAGGAATATTCTGGAATTAGAACTTTACCAGGGCTTCAGAAAAGTTGGAAGTAACCGCGAATGGACTGTAACAACCAAAGCGTGTTGCCAATGGGTGTTTATCCGACGTAATTATAGCGTGTTCATCGAAGTAGCACAAAACGTTGCCTTGGTGTTAACACTCAGGGGAAAGGATCTCGAGCAAACATGGCAACGTGTTAGAGAGTGCCTTAGGTCGCCTGCCAGATATGCAACTTGTCTTGCCAGGTTGGTCGTTGAAAAAAACATTTAATTTTCTAATGACCGGCGACGTAGTCTACAGATAGCAGATAAAAAACCAGGCTAGCAATATTTACGAATTTTATGTTACCGATCACGGACGTAATTTCTAATATTTTGAATGCAAGTAACAAATTTTAATTTCCCAGTATTCAATGGCGTCTCTTTATCTCAATAATTACGGTAGATCATTGGTCGTATAATGTTTTCTACCTCATTTAACATAGCGAATCATCTCACAAATTTTGTAATTGGAGCTCACAAAAATTCTCTTTGTAATGCCAGTTAATTACACTTGTGTGCCTAAAACAAGCACAAAAAAATTTAATAAGGTGAGTGTCCATAAACTTAAAACTCACGCACTTTTAATAAAACGTAAAAGCATGGAACTTCTTTTACTTATTCGTTGCGAACTTTATCATGAGTATTTCAGTCAGTTCTTACCTTATAGTGTATGCAGTTGTAGCAGTAACGACATTCTTCTTTCAAAGGTTGAGCTCAAATGAGTTTGATAAACCTAGAACCGCGTACACTTGGAAATGCAATCACATACGTGAACAGGACAGACAGTTATGTTGGTATAACTGTGTTGACAATATATGTATATATATAAATATCAACATCCCACTTTATTACTGTCCCTAAACATATTCTTGGAGCATTAAAATGTACAAAAATTAAGTCAGTCCATACAGTCATACATTTGTCTCAGTGAATGGCGCCCTCATACGCAGTATGTTACATTAATAACAATTAAAAATGAAAGACGCTATCCTGTGCAGGTAAGAAAAAATTAATTATATGAAAGAAATCCTATACGGGTGCCTAGTTCTGTCAAAATAATTTACGATTTTGTGTAATCAACTGAAATTGAAGTACGCTGTTGGGGTAGGTACGTTACGATATTTTTAGGAGAGTTTATAAAACAGTTCACTTACGAAAAAAAAAACTGACATTTGAAAGAAAGCTAGTGATTTCCCCATTACTTCATATCAGTTTATTAACCCCAGATTTATTAATACTGCTTTGCTATGTGTAGTTAGGTTAAGAGATTTTGGTCGACGTTTAAGAACAAAGTCATTGATCGTAGGTTAGGGTGAAGGGTGGTGAGCGTGGAGCATAGTCGGAATGCAAACGGTCAGGAAATGGGAGATTTCCGAGAAAACCCGCCGGTAAGTGGCAACGTCCGCCACGTTTCCCAAATGTGACGGGCGATGCCATTGGTTGGTGGGTTTTCTCGGGGATATCCCGTTCCCCCCGCCCTTGCGTTCCGGTGCTGCTTCTTTTCCACCTTGCTTCACCCTCGCTAGCTCTCAAGACTTCGTTGTTAACAGCCGCCCAAATCTATCCACGCCACGCCTAACTACGTTATGCCTAACGTTTAGGCTAAACGGAATTAGGGCAAACGATGACACCCCGTTGCAGGTACCCGCTTGATGGCAAGTAAACATTAGGCAAAAGCTCGTCTGCAAGGCGTACATGGTTGAAGCGCCAGTATACGATGCAAGAAGCGATTTTAGGTGAAAATTTAGTTTAAATTTGGTATGTAATTCAAACTCTTATGTCTCTAATGGCATGAGCTCGGGTTGATAATAAGAGATAGATGAAGAAAATTCCTATAACATTACTCTAAAAGTGTTCTCTTTCCAAGTATACTAATTGCGTGCCTTATTCGCTTGGAGTCCGTAATATATTCTTCACACCTGGGGCCTTTAACACCACTCCTACAAGTTCTAAGTAGTAAGTACAATTGTACACTTTTATATGCTCTATAACGCGAGCATACTTGTAGCTACCAGTGTGGGACTTATAACTACAAATGAAATTCCACCCTTTTAGACCAGTTATGTAAAAAATACTTACAAACTTGTAAGTTGTGTTACAGAAAAACACACAATTGTTATCTATTTTCTACAAGTCTATGACTCTAGGTAGACGTAGTTACAAGTGAACGTGTAGTGAAAATATAATACTTTTTTGAGCTTTAATTCGGGCTCGCGTGTTTTGCGGTTACGGTAGCTTTATATAATATTAAAATATTTGTGGGTAATTTTGGATAATGATGTCAGTGCTGCAGATGTAAGACAGCCATAAAGATACTTGCCAAAATACAATTTTGTGGCAGCCAACGATTCTAAATTTAAAGAGAAATTCATGTTAGGTACTACACACTTTGAAAATGATTAGGTATAAACAGCAGGACTCTTTCAAAACAAACCAACACATTTTAAAGTTTATCAGCAGTACAAACACTGCAAATATGCTATTTCAAGTCACATTGATTCTTTGTTTCTTTTGTATTTCTGTGTTGGAAAAGCACCAAAGAGTAAGGCAAATATTTTTTCTTTCGTCTTTTCATGAGTGATTTTTTTGTGTTGTTAGTTGGCCCTTATCTGTAGAACTTAGAAAAATAACAATCGCTAACCTAAATAAAAAATATATTTAAACCATGAATGTGGAATTGTTGCAGTTGTTAACTAGTCTTTCAGAATCCACCTACAGCTTTAGAATTAGTGTGCATTTTTACCAGTTTCGTTTCTCAGCAAGTGGTACGTGACTCAAGTCAACGTTGTGGACTTGTAGTTGGGTTTTAGTCCCTGGCATAGTGGAAATTATTTTTTATTATTTCCAGAGAGAAAGTATTTTAATGTTGCCGCGCATAATGCACGCGAACTGTTTAACATGTTTACAACATTATGTTTCAAAAAGAGACCACCTTTCTTCCAATGAAATTCTAGATCACATACTATATCGGACTGTTTCACTTTCTGCTGATTTAATGCGAAGTAAAATAAAAAAAAAAGTTAATTTATAGTTTAGAAATTTTCCTCACTCTGTAGTTAATATATGACGTCTAAACTACCGACTTAAAATTTTTTTCGCAACTAGCATTACGTAAACTTTAAAATATCAATACGTTCCCTCATTTTTACAATTACCAAATAACACGCAGTAAAACTAAGTACATTTTCTTTAGTCAGGAATTCTAAATTATTATTCTTACGCTGAAAATATGACACGAAAACGAAGAATTCCTAAAATAAGCGTGAAGTCGAAACCTTAAGAATACTACTTACCCGGCCTTAGGCATATACGCTTGGAGTTTCATTAGATGTTCTTCACACCTGGCGTTGTGAAAGATATTCTTGGAAATTTCCAGAGGGAGAGCTTTTCTTAAGGTTATCGCGCATTCGGGACGTCGACTGCACAATTGCATGCTTGAAATACATGTTTCAAAAAGAGACCACCTTACCTGAAATGAAATTCTGGTGGGACACCAGAATCAAATAATACCATTTAAGCTTTTTCACCTTTATCAAATAATTTCATTTAAGCTTTTTCACCCTTATCAAATAATTTTATTTAAGCTTTTTCACCCTTATCAAATAAGTTTATTTGAGCTTTTTAACGTTTATCAAATAATTTAATTTAAGCTTTTTCACCTTTATCAAATAATTTCATTTAAGCTTTTTCACCCTTATCAAATAATTTTATTTAAGCTTTTTCACCCTTATCAAATAAGTTTATTTGAGCTTTTTAACGTTTATCAAATAATTTAATTTAAGCTTTTTCACCTTTATCAAATAATTTCATTTAAGCTTTTTCACCCTTATCAAATAATTTTATTTAAGCTTTTTCACCCTTATCAAATAAGTTTATTTGAGCTTTTTAACGTTTATCAAATAATTTAATTTAAGCTTTTTCACCTTTATCAAATAATTTCATTTAAGCTTTTTCACCCTTATCAAATAATTTTATTTAAGCTTTTTCACCCTTATCAAATAAGTTTATTTGAGCTTTTTCACCCTTATCAAATAATTTCATTTAAATTTTTAATTTATATTTGAAGAAATTTTATAGTAATTACTATTGAATTTTATATTTGTTTCTTATTTTATCCTTTGTTTTAATGGAGTTTTTTTTACCCCCAGTGGGAGATTTAATTTACTCTTTACTCTTTAAGTATCGTTAAGACACGAAAACGTAAAAAATATTTCTCGCTACATCAGTGCCTAGTATGCAGATATGACGCGGTTTTTAAATGTTATTACAGTATAATCCTCTAACAATTCTGTTCCTGTGCTTAAAAAAGGAAAACTACTGCCAGCAATGGAGGTAGATGGCGCCCGAGACACTCTCTGCAGGACTGAGAGCCTTGCACAGACGATCCCCAGGAATAATATTTCTTTTTTTTTTCAGCGAGGCTGCTGGAACGGCGACGCGCTCTCTCATTAGCGAGCGCAAATTATCAGTAGAGATGAACAAATTGGGCCCATCAAGCTGGGTAATTGGCGGAAATTCATTTCGCAATCTCTCTGACATGAAGGAGTTCCATTTGCCGATGCGACACGTAGCTATATGGAAAAAATTGCGGGAGCGACGCGATTTCAAGTATCAATTAAAGTGGAAACTCTTGGCCGAGACCTGGTTGGCTGCTATTTTATACGCCTGGGGGAGGGGAAAGGGGTTGGAGGCACCCGAAAGCGAAGAATTTTGAGATGCTTTTACATTTGGCAACAAAAATAAAAACGTAAGCTACGAATGTTAGGAAGTCAGGCGAAGGTGAGTGAGGGAGAGAAGAGATTTGGGCGGCTCTTAACAGCGAGGTATTGAGAGCCGATAAAGTTGATTGCTGTTAGTATGGAGCAGTGCTGGAATGAACTCGTGGGGGAAACAGGAGCTCCCCGAGGAAACCCGTCGACCAGCGACACCGTCCGACACGATTCCCACATGCAGATGAAGGATTTGAATATATGCATTTTGTTCTCAAATAATTAAATCCGGAATTTACCACTAGACGAAGCACTTAAAATTACCTTGCGGAAGCTACACGAGTAGAAAATGAACTTATAAGTAAGAGTTTTAGTCGGGAAATGATTACATGAATGAAAGGAAACTGTATTTAAAACTAAATAGCTATGTGAACCACCCTCGGTATAACCTGTATATAGTACTTTCTATCCTCCGTGGTTCTAAAGGGAAGAGAAAGGAGGTCGTAATATGTAGCTATGTAATCAAAATAAAATTACAGGAAATCGGTTTAAGATGGATACTAACATTTTTGCTCCACTTTTCCTAACTTATAGTGTTGCAGCCCACCAAAATTTGTGGTTTTGTGTAAAAGAACTTCAGTTCTTGATTGACTTATTGCGTGTTTGTTTGGGAGTTGGAATTTTTGTTTTGCGTGAGTTGACGCAGGACACAGACATTGGCAAGGAGATCTGAGATCAAGTTCAGTGTTTCCTGGGTAAAGTGAGGAAGGTTGGCGAGATGAATAGACTGTAAGAATTTACAAGCTGTTCGATTTCTCTTTTTAGATCAGTGCCAACAAGTATGTTGAACTCTATTTTAAAACAAAATTAGGAATGTCCTAGCTCTAATTAAGAACATAAAAGAATAATTGCCTTAAGTGTTATATTAGGCACTGCAAGGTGCACGGCAACACAGAATAAAAATGCGATCTCTTACACCTTTAAATATCTGCTCAATATTAAGGACACTTGTATTCTTCATGCGTCAGGATATTTAACTTGCAAATAAAAGGTCCTTCTATACTGGACAGCGATAAAAGTCCCAATATAACTCTTGTTGATTCACCCATGGAGTGAATGATATTTCGAAAAATATATTTGATAGCAGTCATTCAGTACGCTTTGTAGACACGTGTGTTATTCCTTTTGTTATTATCTGCCGTGGTTACTAGTACACTCTACACCAGAATCAGGAAATAACCACTTCTTCACAGCCAATTTCAACGACACAAAGAGGCGAAAATGGCTCCACCGAGTATTAGTGGATAATAACTGGTTGTTCCTGGGAAAAATTTTTAATGATTGAGTAGGTATTGCAACCAACTGCATGCGGCAAATTAAGTACTGATTAATTATATTTTACTAATCAGGTTATCTTTAAGGAGAGAAGTATATGTACTAAAATATCAAACAAAATAATCATAGCTTTAAATTTTATGAAATTTCTTTCAATTTTTATTCCAATCGGTAATATAAGGATTGTGTATACCAGTAATATAATCATTTTGCCACGTCATAGCCAAGCATCATGAAGGGTATCTTCTACAATGGAATTATTGAAGACGAAAAAAAAATTGAAATAATATATTTTATTGCTTTCATTCAACGATTTTCACTGTTTATTAAAATATTTGTCTACAAATGTATTACGTACGATCACTAACCTAGCAGTTGGAATCTATACTCCTGGCTATTAAAATCGCAAAGTCATGAAGGACGTTACCTATCAGAACCATATTGATTGGATGGAATACCATCGTACACAGGGGACATGATTACTCTTGCAGCAGCTCGGTATGACGTATAGAACATGGGCAAATCAGTACTATGTGGCACCGCTACGAGCGGCAATAATCACTGCTGCACGAGGCTGCATTGAGAGGAAGAGACTTCGGATGTCCGTCTGGGATATCTGCGTCCATGCTACTTAGATGCGTGCCAAAAGTTCATCCGTTGTGGCCGCGGGTGTCCTTTGGCAGGCCAGTAGTCGTCTGACTATGGACCACACGTTTTCGAGGGGCTAGAGATCCGGCGAACGCGCAGGCCAGGGAACGGTCCAGGAACGGTCGCCCGATTTGTGCCACATGCGGTCGCGCATTGTCCTGTTGGTACAGAGCCCTAGGCTGATCCTGAAGCTATGGGACAACTGGCTCTAACACATCCGTGACGTAATGTTTACCGGCCAGTGTACTAGCGATGCGGACTAGACGATGGCATCCAATACCATAACTCCGGGTGCTGGGACGGTAGTGTTCGAAAATAACTGGTTTAGCGGCCAGACGTCCTAAGCTGATTGAAAAAAAAGAGATATTCTCACAGATTCGGATTTAGAGTGCGGCCTATTTCGGCGAGATACTCAGAAATCATCATGAGAAAAAAAAGCCGCTTCTCTGATTGGCGCGCGCACTGCTGCTGCTTGCTAAAAACTAAGTTACCCAACTTCCAACCTGAAACGTGGTAAAATATTTTGTGCTAGAAGTTGCAAAGTCATTTCAGCAAAAATTACATTCCCTGTTCACAGACCATTCTAAAATAATTAAGAATACTTGCTGCTGTGAGACACGCAAAACATAATGTCCCTTTCTTATGCGCATATTATTTTATAACAAGAAACAATTTTAACCGACGTTCATTAAAAAAGTAGAAAGGCTTATGACATCACTTTCGTCTCTCTCTATTTTATCTATGTCTCCTCTGTGTTAACAGTTTGACTTTCAATGAAAATATACATCTGAGATTTAATATTTAAGAGGTACAGAAATTGTTTTCAATGATTTTCATGTTGGCGAACATATATTTACAAACGCAAGGCGTCTACTCCTGATCTAAATAAAAAATGCTGCAAAATCCTTAAAAAAAATATATGTTACTGTATCAATAAATTTAAACTAATACCACGTAGTTTTTCTTATTTTCCACAAGAATAAAGAACATTTTTATTGGCCACTTGAACAATATTATTGGTTCAAAGTTCTTTACCGCATTTTCTTGGGACTTTCTTGTGTGTTGTTAATTCAGTTTCTTGTGTTTTACAATACCTTGCAAATTACTATGAATTTTGGTCATAATAGAATTATACTTATGGCCAAAATTACTTTGCGCGTAATTTACTGTTACGAAATGTGCAATGTACACCATCAAGACTTTACATAAAAATTTTAGCTTTATGGTTACAAAGTTATATCAAAAGAAATAACTTAATAACAAAGTCATATCTAATCGATACATAAGAAATATGGAATTTAAACAGTACACGATTTTGTCAGCAAAAATTAATTTTAATAAATGGTAAAAACCGGAGTTTTATTCGCATTGCCGTGAACTGATTGGCAGCGCTGAAAGTATACAGGACTTCCGGCATCAAAAATGGTAAAACGTAGCAGGTACAGAGAAGTTGCATTCACGGTCACATGTTGCTACTGAAAAAAATGCTGTTTTAAGGATAATTCTAACTCAGGTTAGAAACAAATAAAGTATTCTTACGGGAGAGTTTGGCATAGGGTACATTTCCGCCGGTAGGAGCGTAGTGTCCCAAATAGATCACTTTTAAATACAAATTTAAAATACGTGAATGAGTAAAGAGAAAGGTTTAACTTAGTAACGAAGTTATTTTATATTTGATTTATGTTTATTGCAATCATCCTGTTTTTAACGTAGAAAATAAAGAAAAATCTGGTACGACACTAGCGCTTACCTAACCTGAGTATAATTAAAGTTACTTCTACACAGGTTAGGAAGATCAATGTTAAACGTTTGGCAACCAAATATTTTCGCCACTAGGTAAGCACTAGGTTCCCATGTGTATCAGATTTTTCTCTATTTCCTACTTTAAAAAAAACAGGATAGTTGCAATAAACATAAATAAAATATAAAATAACTTTGTAACTAAGTACATTTTTTTAAATATTATTCATGTTGATTAAAATTTTATTTCAAAGTGACCTCTTTCGAACACTGGCGCTTACCTAGAGGCGGAAATTTTCCTTATGCTAAACTCTCCCATAATAAAACTAGTTTTGTTCCTAAACTCCTTAAGCCGATATTACACGATACCTGCTGCCGTGGTTGGTATTGTACAAGCTCCTACAAGGCCTGGTGCACGAGCTGGTATACGATCCTCTATACGAGCCACCATGGAAGATTCATATTGCACGACAGCAGTTCGCGTACTAGTAACTGACACACTCGTTGAAAATAGCAAATATGAAACCCATTCGTATAACTGCCACCATTCTGTAAATTAGCATTGCCCTATAAAAAACTAGCTAGTACCTTAAAATATTGCTATATTGCTGTTGGCATTTACATCAATTCATTGCTTTACTGGGGTAGTTTTATTAATTTTCTTGAAAATTACGTGTTGTAACGAGAGTACGAGAGTGTTATTTTTAATTTCGACGAAAATTGTTAACCGTTTGCAAAATGCAGTTTTTTTCTTTATGTACCAAATTATTGTCTACATGCAATATTCTCTCCTAAAATCTTTTAGTTAGTTTCAAATACAGTGACTTTATCACTACGATACCAATTCAACAGTAATTGTATGCTTTGAATATTATAAATATATTTAACTCACCAATTCATTTTTTGTAGTGTAGGTAATATTTTAAGTATTTAGGACAGTTTTAAACTGTTATCAAAAGTTGTCACTGCTAATATTATTCGCCTTTGTCGTATTTTAAATTTATTTGAAAGTTTCAACTTCACGGATGTATAATCAAGATGGAGGCGTCCTTTTTGTCTTTCTTCATGAACTTGTTACAAGTAGTAGCCACGGGGAGCGCCCTACGTTCCGAAACTGCGATGCGATTGGCCAGGCACGAGAGCCGGCGTGGAACCCGCCACGATGAATAGGACGTGTACTTTTGCCAAACCTGGTGCGAAATCTGGCCGCACAAGGCGGTGCATGCCACACGAGCCGCCATAACAGGCCGCCATGTCGTAACTCGTACGAGCTTCCACGGCTTATCACGGCATTCGCAGCAGCTTCCCCTTTGCAAATCGCAGTGCAATATTCTAGTTGCAAGCGATGACCTTGACATACTATGCCGAGGGTCAGAGGAATAAATCATGTTTTTCAAAGGTTCATTTCAGAATCGTTCGCTTTACCGAGGAGAGCCTACATCCACGCTAGTAATCACAATGCATTAGCGTGGTCTCGTATTAATAAAAGTCCATTTCCGTACTGTGAAATGCGTTTCAAGCGGCGTGGGGTCACGCGTGACGTCACACTGCCTTCAGCTGTGCGGCGTCCCCTCCTCTCATCGACCGAGGAGGGAGGCACGGCTCTCACCATAATGAGTCCGGCGGCGGTTGCCTCCTCCTGTGCACGTGTCGCGGGGCGGAGGGTGGTGCGAGGCCGCCATGTTGCCGGGTTCACACGTGCGAGTAACAGACTCAGCGGGAAAACTACACCAGCTTATCACAAATATCCCTCCCCCCCCTCCCGGCTCGAGCAACGCCGAAAAGTTTAGCTCGCGCCGAAATTTCTGCTCGAGGAAAAAGAACACTTCGTCGGTATTTCCCAGAATTCATTTCTCAGATGATAAACTTTTATTAATGTAATTGCATAGAATAGTTCAATGTAAGTAATAAATTAAATTAATTTCGAGTGGGGAGAACACCCAGTGCAAGGGGACACCTCCTAATAACGAGCTTTCAAGCTGGGACCCGTAGGTACAGGTCATTCACGGTTACTTCACACTTTTCCAAAGCCCTGCTAAAGATCTACTTCCAGAATATTCCTCCGCCTAATGCAAGCAAAACTTAACCGAGTTTAGAAAATTACGCCAAGGGAAAAGCGCATAGCATTCGTGCGCACTAAGTTTAATAAAATTTTGCGTATGAACTATTTTTTACTAGGCATTAAAAAACACACCTATTTTCCCTAAGTTTTTATTCATTTAAATACTAAATTAAATATTATATTTTATGTAGAAAATATAAGTAAAATTTCAATTTAACCAAAAATAAGGTACCTTTATGGTAACACAAGTATAAAACGCCGGTGTTACACAACACGTAGAGGAAACAAACAATCACATCATACTCTATGTGATTTTTCAAAGGTTTTATTAAAAAAATGTTGAAGAAACCGCGGAAAGACTATACCCGTCATCCCCGGACATGACGTGTAATAAGACCCTAGGATTGAGCGGTGCTGGAATGCAAGAGCGTAAGAAGCAGGAACACCCGGAGAAAACCCGCTGGCGAGCTCCCTCCCTGCTACGCCACCGCTGCCCCAGTAATAAAATCAAATATTTCAATATTAACGTTAATTTTGTTCAACACTTGTATAAAATAAATGTGGTGTGGGAATTAACCGATAGGTAGCGCAGTTGCAAACAGTTTTGGAACTATAAAATAAAAAATACACTTGATAGTAATTAAGTAAAAATTCGTCCCACGGCGGAATAAATGAAATAGAGCAGAAACATGACATCGTCTAGTTTGTTGCCCATCAATTATTTTGGAGTCTTGGTATTGAAAATAACGAACGAAAAAGCGTGTTCATAAACAGCCTNAAAAAAAAAAAAAAGAAAAAAAAAAAAAAAAAAAAAAAAAACATCTGCTTATATCTGAACAAACATAGGTTTCGTTCGATCTATCTGTTCGTCGTTATCAGCGTACATGGGGATCAAACTTTATAAAGACTGTTCACAATAAACTGAGTACTTAAGAAGGCCCTGTTTAAGATCTACTTGTATGCACGTTATGTAGTGTTTCGCCATATGTAAAATTAACATTGCCATGGACCTGCTCCCGTTATTCATGCGTCGGTCGAGCGAAACTCTCAAATTATTCGAAAAGTTCATATTTTAGAATTTTGCTCATCCATACACTCATACGCATTAAAAATACAGAAATGAAAACAAATAATTTCAGGATGCTCAAATGTTATTTTCTAACACTTTCAATCCAGCTTTTTTCTCAGTCCTTACCAACTTAAAAGAGCGCATGCCATTCACTGTGCCCATGAGAATACACGCAGGCACGGACAGTGACATTTTTCATGGGTTGGTTTCAAATGTGCTCACTTGATCGTGAACAACCTTTACCCGCAAACGCTTGACGGGCTGGCTCGGTCGATAATTCCTGCCCGCGAACATGCGCTTGCTGGGCTGTCAAGCGGGCAAGTTATTATTATTTTTTCGTTATGAATTTCTCCAATAAAGACGAAAAGATACCCGTCGAAAGTATGGCCAATTTTCCATGACCCGTCACTGAGGAGCGCTGGTCAAACAACTGCGCATCGATTTCAATTACCGTTAATCGGTTTTCGACCGCTCCGAAGTCTCCACGAGGGCAGTAAACGTTGCGCGTTAGTGCTGAAGTTAAGGCTTCTAGAGGACGTTAATGCCTGCAAGGTTTTAATTTTTTTTAAATAGATGGCTTGACGGTTATGCGCGTCAGTTTTCGCGCGTCTACCTGAAAGTCACTCTTGCGGTAACTTGACCGTTTACTGGGAAGCGATAACTATAACGTACGCTAAACCTGCTTCCTGCCGCATCAGCAAGACGAGTAGGTAATAAATGTGGACTCTGGCTCACTTTCAGAATTCTCAGAAATTTAATGCTATGTCAAGAAACTAAATTTCATTTTGAAAATTATCAAAATGTTTTAATAAGATGTAAAGACACCAAAATTGTTAGAAGTTTAACAAACCTTCAAAAAATAATAAGAAAAAATTAAAAAACTTAACAGTATAATGTTTTTATGCAAAACTATTAAATATAATAGACAAGGTAAATTTCTGAGTTTACATTAAAAAAAAAAACCTATCGAAAAATAGTACGTGCACAAAATCTTTACAAAATAATCAATATAAATATACAATAATGTTGAAAAATTTAATTAAAATGAGAACTTAATATCATGCATTGTTAATCCATCTTATTACTAATTTTAGTCTTTAATTTTAATATGTTTTAAATACCTATTAGTTCAAATGATTTGAAAACTATTATTCAAAATGCATTACAATTTTGCAGTAAAATGTATATATAATTTGAAAATTAAATGCTTTATATAATGTATTTCATTTTAACTAATGTAGTTTTATAAATCGGATTGAGTAACTTCATTTGTTTAAGCACTGGATCCATCTGCATTTATTATAAATATATGATAGCAATATTTATAAATAATGACAGCAAAATCTTTTTTAATATGAGAGGACGAAAAAATACATGAGTTTTGTATTACCAAAAAAATTAAATTTAAAAACTTTTCATACTGTCGAAATTGTCTATAAGAGCATAAATAATGCACTGAAAAAAATAAATATATCCGCGAATATCAACGAAATTATAATAGAATATATGATAAGATTTATTTCATAAAGACAGGATATTCAAAAGTATATTGTAGAAAAAATTAAGATGAAATTTCTGTAAAAGTTCTTTGCGTGAATGTGGCAAATATGATTGTAAAATTATTTAGAAAAACAAAGCACAATAAGAAAATAGGAAATAATATTTAACTAAAAACATTAAAATTGTAAATAAGTATATTTATTTAATTTATTCTCATTGTAATACAATATATGAACATTCCCACACATGTAAACTGGGTACAAATTAGAGAGAAAAATATAATTATACTATAAATTAAAATAAAAAAATCATTATCATTGAAAAAAAGTGAAAAGATTTTTTAAATAATATATAAAAGAAAAAAATTGTGAAGAAACATATAAATAAACAAAAATACAAATATTGTTAAACTAAAAATACGAATTTTCATTATAAGCAACAATACATGTAAATAAAAAACTTACCACAATGATTAAACTATATAAACAATTTTTGTTAAAAACAATCAAATATTTTTGCAGATAAAACAAGTATAAAATATGTTAAAAACGTAAAACGAAATCTGATTAAATTTAATTTACTTCTAAGATGGAAATAAAAATGATATATTTCTTACAAAATATTCAACTTATTTATACTTATAAAATAATTTTTTTCGTGAATTAATGTCTTCAGCAGAAAATTAAAAAAATTAAATTAAACACATTTAGATTTACCTATAACACATTTTGAAAGGTTAAAACAAATGATTAATAAAATACTCCTTTATAAATTGAAATTTTGACAACTATTATAAAAGATAAGAAACATTTAATATTATATTTTCAAAAATTAATACTGATAATTTTAATAATATAAACATAGAAAAAATTAAAAGAAAAGATACAGATTTTATTAAGAATACACACATTTGTAATTGAAAATCTTGCATATTATTAAAATCATGATACCTTTTGGGAACAAACTAAACAAATAGTGGTATTTAAAAATTAAATGCTTTCATACAAAAAACCTAACATTTAAAATTCTTCAGGAAAATGTATTTTGGAAATTTGAACTTAATGAGTGAGTAAAGAGATTTGGTGTGCTCTTAACATCTAGGTCATTAGAGCCGATGAAGGTGAAGTGAGGTGATTTGGAGCAGTGCCAGAATGAAGAGGCGGTGAAACGGGAGATCCCCGAGAAAACCCTCCTACCAGCGGCATCATCTATCATTATTCCCACTTGCGAAAATCCGGAGTGAACTGGTCGGTGATTTAAACTTAATGATTAATAAATCAGCTAATATAGATGAAGTCTAAAATAATCTTTTTAATGAGATTTCTAATAAAATTCCAGAATTCAAAGGACGAAGTTCAGTATGGTCATTAATATTAATAAATGATCTGGAACTATTTGTTAATAATTATATTCTGTTATATGGTTAATTATTAACAGAAGTTACAGAAAAAACAAGTGTGTAAACGTAAAAAATAATGATCAAAATGTTTAATTGTACTATGAAATCAGCTTTATAGCCAGCAACAAATAATCTAGAAATAACTGCTAAATATAAAAATATGGGTTTAGAAATAAATAAAATTATGGAACATTTTGAAAAACCAATTACAATGAATTATATAAGATTATTTTAATAATAATATTATTTAAAAGATAATTTAATTTTCAATTTTAAATTCAATTTAATATATTTTTAAAATTTATCCATTAAAAGTAATAATAATATGAAAGATAAACGTATAAATTTCTTATATTTTACAACGAAAATAATAGTTAATACGTCATTACTGATGGAACAAATGCTTATCAAAATCCATTTCATCACAATATAATAATCATAAAAGTAAAATTTTTTGTTTGTGATTGAAGTCTAAGAGTATAAAATTCAAAGGAAAAATTAAATGAATATGATAATAAATGCCAAACTTAAAAAACTTATAATGGTAAATTGAATTTTTTTAAAACTATATGTTGGTTTTGAATGTTTATTTAAAAGAATGGACTCTTAGGAATATTCAGGAATATTTCTTATAATGTAATATAAAAAAAATACGAATAAATATATGTTGTAATAAATATAGCTGTGTGTTTATAAACGACCAGTGGATTATTTAGGTAAAAATGCAACAAACGTTTTGTATGTTATAAAATCTCAAAAAATTAAATATATATACTAGTATAATGAAATAATTTAATAGAAAAATGTAAATACAAAAATCAAGAATATTTTTATATAGCAAAAATATGTCACTTTTGTGAAGAAAATTTAGAAAAATATTTCTAAAACATGGAAAAGTATATTTTAGCTTTAGAAAATATAATAGAATATTTTTCAAATATTTAGGAAAAACGAAAATATTTAATGAACGATTACAAAAATAACTTGAAAATTATTTTGATAACCTTACAATAATAAATAAAAAGTTTAAGTTCATGACTGCTTAACTGGACAATATAGAGAAGCAGCATATTATTACTGTAATATAAATTTAAAAATGTAATTTTTATGCTAATATATTTATGACTTTTCTTTTTATGATGGACATTTATTTATTAAATAATTAAGAAATATAAGACATATATAATGGTAATACACGATAATAAAGAAAAAGATATTTCATTTACTGAAGAAAGTTAATGATGTTTTATAATTAAGATTATTAGATGCAGTTAAATTTATTAAGTCGAGTATAGATGAATTATATAAAATTAAAAAGAAGAACAGTTTATAGAAAATTTGAAACATTTAAAAATGAACAATTAGATTAAAAAATAAAAGAGGTATGTATCTCCATTATTATTTGGATGCAGAAGAAAAAATTAAAGAAACATTAAACAAAATAAAAAATTTTTTTTTTATCCCAAACTTAATAAAACTAAAATGTGATAACATTTTAATGTTTCCAAAAATGTTTGAAAAAAAAAGTTTTAATTTTAACTTATATAGTTGAATTGTTTTTAGACATTTCCTTAAAAAAATTATAAATTAGTTTCAATGTGGTTTTATAAAACACCAAGTATTTTTGTAACTTAATCTTAAAAACAGCGAAAATTTAAATAGATTTATAAAATAATTATGTCATTATTTAATTTTTATAAACACTATTATATAAGGCATTTCCTAATGCTCTAAAAGTTATGTTACTGCAAATAAATACATTTAATTCTCGATAAAATATATGTCGTAATCATTTAAAGCATTTAGATGCTAATAATTTACGTATTTGATTGGGCTATGTCAGGATATTTACTATATAGATGATTAGAATAGGTTACACAATTTAATATACAAAAAGTAGAACATTTTATTAGAAATATGTATCTGACGAAACAGAGGAAGGCTATATTTTAGAAGTTGATTTAGAATATCCTAAACATTATTATGTTTATCACAAGGATTTTCCATTAGTTCAAGAAGAAAAAAAATAGTATTTCTACAATACTGAAATTTAAAGTTATGCTTCGAAAATTGTTCAATATTATTCCTTTCATGCCCATTGTAGACAATCGACAACCTTTTGCACAGGAAGGCTATATTTGACCAGTACTGTACTCTGCAAGTCTCAGAGCCCAGTGATCTTCTCTCTGACTAACTGATTCCTAAACCATGCTACTGCTGTACGTTATGACTGGTTCATATCACTGATTACCGAACACAAAGCCTACAGCTTATTGATTGTGATAACGAAGCAAGTTGTGTGTCAGTTAAAGTACAGCACGCAACAAAACATTTCGAATTTGCAAAACCAGAAATTACAAATTAATTTTGAAATGAAAGTTTTAACATATATTCATAAGAAATTAAAATTTAACAATCCATTTGACTTAAAAATATATATAGATATTAATACACAAATGAGAACAAAAGTAATACAAAATTTTGAAAGGATTTTTATAAATTAATGAATAGTTGTGTTTATGGAAAACAAAAGAAAATATAAGAAAAATACAAAAAAAAAAATAGATATATTATTCTAAGTATTGGAATGATTTATATGTGAACTTGAGTTTAAAAAAGTGACTTTATTTAGTGATAATTCAGTAGCTGTTCCAGTGAATTAAACTAAATAAAAATCTTACAAACAGATTTATATTGGATTATAGATTTTATGAATTTCTAAAGAATTAATACACAATTTTCATTATAAAATTTTAAAACTAAAATGTGAAGAAAATACGTAATTATGCTGTAAATACTGATTCTTTAATATATAATATAAAAATGAAAAATAAATTATTCGGATTTGAAAGAAATAATAAATGAATTCGATACTAGTAATTATACAAAATATAATATACATAATATAATAGAAATTAAAAAAAAAAGAAATAGGAAAAATGAAAGATAAATATAATGGAAAAATAACGACTGAGTTTATTGAACTAGGAACAATAACGTATACTATTAAAGTTGGTAATAAAAAAAAAAACAATGCTAAAGGAGTTTAAAATTCTCTTTTTATACAAACAAAAATATTTAGAATAATGAACTTAACGAGATTTTAAAACAATGAGGTTTATACAGCCCTGAACATAAAATTTCTTAGAGTTATAAAAAAGGTAAAAGAATAATTTTGGAAAATAAAACTGATACAGTACCAAAGTAATATATAAAAAAATTTAAAATTAAGGTATTAAATAAAATTATTACACCAAATATAAAAAGTTTAAACATTTTATAATCTTTTTTTTATTTCTAAACAATTTTTTATCAACACCACCAAATTCTGTTAAATATCCAAAACAACATCATTAAATTTTTATTATAATTTTAATAAAAAAGAATATGCAAGTTAATAAACAATTGAATCCATATGACCATACATTGTTTTAGGTTGAAACTCTCGTATAATATAAGTATCTAAGCTATTAATGGCATTGAATTCAATGAATATTTATGGTTTTAAAATAATAAGTAGTTAAGTATTTTTGAACCAATAGTGATTGTAGGAGGATCAGTGGCTCATACAACTTTATTTTATAAAATGTTATTTATTTAAAAATCCTAAAATACCTGATAATCGATTATCTTATTAAATATGATTTCTACTGTCAAGATTTAGAAAAGAGTCATTTTATGGGATAAGGATGCCGATGGAAGATTTTTTTTATAATTTTGCTAATGAAAAAGTGTAATTGTTAAATACAATTGAAAGAATATACCAAAATATGTTTCAAATGGTAGGTGTATTGTTGCTAAATATAAATTACTAACTTTCTACGCTTGTTTGTTTGGAAGCTATAGACTCGTGGAACAAAAAATAAGCTTTCTTTTTATGAACTAAAATGAAATATACAGCCTGGTAATAGCAAATAGCAAATTAATGAGCGCTTATTTAACGGAAGTATCTAACATTTAACTTTTGTTAATTTAAATTAAATAAATGCACATTTAAATTTAATTTAAATGTGCACCTTAATTTATTTCACTACAAATTTGTTACTAAGGAAAGGTGTGGTTTTGTTGTACTATTTCTGTACAAATGAAAGGCGTAAAATATTCTGGCTGAAATTGGAGTTGCAACGTCTCAATTCTTCAGTTGTTTATTAACAAGACGAGACTCCATTTGCTTATTTATTTAATCACTTTGCTGAAATACGGGAGAAAATTTCCTGCAGGTGCATCTTAAAGACGAGCAGTTCCGAAATAAAAGGAAGACTACTCCAAGCCTTTTTAAAGCTCTGTCTCTTTTTTTTTATTTCCATTCCTTCTTTTAATCTGCGTGATATGTACTTTGACCACAATAGGTGCAATTTTATTAACTTATCCTTTCTTTCATTCTTCCTTACTTCCCTTCGCGAACATCAACAGGGCATGACATTTTTTTACTTGTTTTGACGTCCTGTTTCATCTTATAACAACATTCCACGACGTCTTGTTTCAAGAACTACATACAAAACTAGTTCTAAGGAAAAAGTTTTCTTTGAAATTCTGGTTTCTTTTGTGGGTTTATTTATTACTGCAGGATCTCTAAACTAGAATACGTGTATTCATTTATTTAACATGCTTTTTCTTCCACCAAAAAGTTCTTGTTTTATTTTCGATAGTTAAATATCTTCTCTGTGTCACAGATGCGTCCTGTACCTCACTGTATTGGTACTGTTGTGTGGGATTGTCATGCAAATTTAGACTAGTGGATTACTACCACGATTTATTTCGCGATGATATCTTCTATGGCTATGAATCGCGCCTCAAAGATATCTCCCGTGCAGCCAGGTGATGGAGTTCAACATTTGGTCGGCCAATTCTCGCGGTATCACTACGACGGCGTGCGATTATCATCCCGGACCCAAACTTAGGCGATCCATGTTGGAATGCTGGCGGGACGCAAGAAAAAAAAAGTATACACGTGTGGGAAACGTGGCAATATTTGCAAGTATCTGGGCTTTCTCAAGAAAATTGTACATCCAGGACGCGTAGCCGCCGTTGCTCTGCCATTACGGTTCGACGGCGGTCTTTTTGAATTTATTCCGTTGCGACTTTTGTCAAGCTTCTTATTTTCGTGGTTGATTTCAAATCATTTATAAGTATTAAAAAAAAATTACAGCAGTTTAACGCAGGTCTTATTTGGTACAAGTGACGGAATATTCGCGCGAGTGTGTCATATCGCTCCATTATTTCACAAGATATTTTGGCGTGCCATTTATTTCGTCGTCTGAAGTGTTATTGCTCCTTTGCAGCTGTAAGCAGGATATTAAGGGCAATGGAAAACTCGCTGCAACGATCCTAATGTCACAGCTTTGAAAGCGGCGAATTTTCATGGAAGATGCATCGCCTATTTCTGCGTCTATTTGCAAAGCAGTATTGCTTTGCCGGTTTGCTGCTCTTCAAGATCTTAAGTAAAAAAATCTCCGTGCATTCAAAATATTTTACGCCAGCCAGAACGACCCTGAAGATTCGGTTATGATTGGCTGCATAGGACGTAACCTGCTTAATGGTTCTACATTAGCTTTGTTCACTCTAGGTAACTCATGGTGCGGGGTTCGCACGGAGGGGAAACTAGGCGGTACACACACCTTCGTTTCTTTCAAGCATGGTTGGTGTAGTGTAGTTTCGTGCACAGTAGTGCAGCAGCACCAGAATCCACTTTTGGTGCAAGCGTGCAAACAGAATTGAGTGAAAAGACGTTTGTGCAGAATTCATCCAGTTTTTGTGGAATTAACGAAATGCTTGAGGGGTCCGTCTATCTGGAGCTTTGAGGCCGAGAAGCGGGCGAGCTATAAGGACGACATTGCCACGCGTATTAATTGGGCCACCGCCGCTACGCACAGTGCTCTGAACTGGCGTGCAGTGTTCTCGTCGTGCAGCATGTTCCTGTGGCGCTTTAAGCGGTGACTCTATAGTTTAATCGGTCGAAAGTCTGTAGAAATGTTCACTGCATGTCCATCGAGCATTTCTGTATGAATATAACCCGAATGTTTTTAGATGAAACGCTTTAAAAATTCCGTTTTCAGCTGTATCGGGGTTCTTCAACACAGGTTTTTCAATGCACATACTCTTGTAAAAAATCGACAATCATAGTCTGGTGTGTGTGTTATTTTCATAGATCAGTACATCGGGCTCATGTTTAATAGTTTCCTAAAAAACCTGAATTTCACACTCTCTTCAATGCATCTCAAGCACCAGGCAGGCAGGCAGGTTCCTTAATGCACTACCAGAAAGACGTTTTACAAGTGAAGACGACGACTTATTACTAGGGTTAAGTAACATAGTGTTTATAAAGTGCCTTGATCGTTTCTGAAAAAATTTTATGCAGTAACTTTCTGGGAACAATTGAAACAATTTAATGCTCTAGCATAATCTCTAAAGTGTAATACGTTTATGTTTTACCTCAAAAAATGCATTATGTTTTAGTTACAGATTTCATTTTCCATGTGCCGTTGCACACATTTCTAAGGCATCCATGAAACACAACAAAGAACTACAAACTTTCATTGTCATGTTGATAAATTTGTTTAATCAAAGCCAGAGAAAGGCCTAATTGCGAAAATACTCTTCGTATTTGTGTACACAACACTACACCAGTTACACCTACTCAAAAATTGGTGCAGTTTATGATGCACAAGGTGCCCCCCGAAATAAGCTACACCAACTAAGAAAAAACACCGTGCAAAAGAGTTGCGACGTCACATCCGACTGAGGGAAACACTGCGATGTGCAGCTTCGTGCTGATTTGGGAGTTCGTGCGGCTCTTGCAGCCGAGAGAAACGAACGTAATGCGAGTCGTGAGGTAGACTTTAGTTAAGACGCGCCTCGTGCGGCGAGCGAGAGTGCGTCTGAAGGATCCGATTTAGGACTGCGTCGAACATATCTGGCGCGAAATATGTTCCTCGAAAGACGAGTTTTAGTCTACAGGAAAAACAAATTATAGGTAACAGCGTAGGAATGTTAACTTTGTACCAGACGGCTCCAGTTGGGATTTAGTCGTGTGAACTTCCGTGAAGGAAGAGCTAAAGATGTATAAAAACGAGGGCTTATATGATAAATGAAGAAATTTGCATTAATGTAAGACTTCATTGGACTCTGAAGAAGTATATTCTTGGGATCAGTGTACTTCTGAGGAGAGATTTTAAGGTGTGTCTAGGACGCTAACTTACAATGAAATGGGGCAGAGAATTAGGCGGCTCTTAACATTTAATTAAATTACACACATTTTATAGTTCTTTGGTTAATATAATATAATTTTCCGATATAATGTAGGGAATATTCCCTTATACGTAGTAAAATTTCCCGGTAATTTTGTGGGGTAATTTTTTTTAACGGTCAAAGGCTATTTGTTAATTGTCACATAATCATATTACCTTCTGATGCGATACGCGTAATTTACTTTCCTTTTACGAAAGAGAATTTTTCCCTCAAACAATTTTACAGTGCCTGCTTGCCTATCGTTTGGGCATCGAACAGGGCAAACTCACTCTGAACTTGTGCATCTCGCTGCGATGTTTTTCTCATGGAAACCAATCGAACAAGCATTTACAGCAAATTGGCTTTTTTTTATAACCAGGGACTAAAAAAACTCGCTCTCTGCCGCGTCTCTCTCTGACAAGGCGTGACAGGTGTATCTTAACTTTTTGTTTGCCCTCCCTATCATCAAGGATTTTTTTTTTCCACCACACCCCTACTAAATATTTCGAAAAGAGGATTGTCTCAATTTTGCTCTCCACCCGAACGGATTTTTTTCGAAAGAAGATTTAACACATGTTGTTTATTGGTAGGTATATTTAGGTTCACAAAAATTCACTTTTCAACAAGAACAAAATATTTATATATTACGGAGAAGATGTGAATAAATTTCTGGTATAATTTCGATTAAACAAATTATCAATCAGAATACGAAGACGTTTGTTTCAAATGTGGAAATATATAACTGGCTTAATTCAAATTCGTTTCGACACAAGTGTACTTTAAAATAAATTGCTAGTAAACTTCTAAACTTGTGAAGGAAGATTATAACCTATATAAAGCAAGGAAATTGTACCACGTGTCAAGATGAGAATGTACAAATGTTGAGCGTCACTACCATACACAGTTGATAACTCCACTACGCATTTCACCCTTACCTGAACAAATGAAGGAAAGCTACCATGAATTTATGGAAAAGTAGTTAACTATTCGTGCTCTCCCTACACGAGTATACACTTACGTTGTAAATTTGTAAACAATCACTTAGGCCGGTATTCGAGAGCATTCAATTCGGCACACATATGCTCCACCATCTCGGACGACTGAAAAGCAGTGGCCAGAACTAAGGTTACTTCTAATACAGGTTGGGAAGATCTATGTGCAAAAGTTTGGCAAAGGGAAAATTTTCGCCGCCAGGTAAGCGCTAGTGTCACATGTGTACCGGATATTCTGTATTTTATTCGTTAAAAAAAAATTATTGCGGTTATCATAAATAAAAAATATAATAACTTCGTAGGTAAGTAAGATCTTTATTTTTGATTAATAACGTAGCTTAAATTTTAAATTAAAAGTAAACTTTTGGAAAACAGTTCGCACCTAACGGCGAAATTTTCCCTTTGCCAAACTCTCCCATGAGAAATTTCGTTTGATTCCTAACCTGAGTGTAATTATCCTCACCAGTACCTAACTCACAAAACGTATTTCTGAACATCTTTCCTCTATGTCCTGAGATAGTATCATATAC
Source organism: Clitarchus hookeri (assembly GCA_002778355.1). Classification (NCBI taxonomy): domain Eukaryota; kingdom Metazoa; phylum Arthropoda; class Insecta; order Phasmatodea; family Phasmatidae; genus Clitarchus; species Clitarchus hookeri. The sequence continues at coordinate 131,414 of NQII01001854.1, read as the reverse complement.
ATCTCAGTGTGTTATTCGCCGCCCCGTGCGAGGCTATAAATAAATAAAAGCGAAATTGTATAGTCTTTATTTACAACAGGTTTTACAAAATACACGTGTAAATTCTATTTTTAACGTTATATGTAATGCTGTAAGTTATTATGAGCTTTATGTAAGTGTACATACAATAATAAAAATAATAATTGCTATTGTCTAACGTGATTTGTTTATTTCGCTCTTTATTGCATGCCATCGTATAGGATAAACTTCTGCATGGCGCCGAACGCTGTTTTGTTATTAACGTGTTATTCCCACAGCATACAACTATGTGTAGTGAAAATAAATAAATAACTTTCTTTGTCTGCTGATAATTAAAATGATCTGCCCACCCCTATGTTTCATAGAAATTTCTTTACTGATGTATGCGCAGTTTTTAATATTCCCTGAAATGCATTTCACCCAATTTAAGCAGAATACGTCAGTTTTATTAAATCATAAGTATTTTATTAGTTTTGCTGACTGGTCTTCAACATTTTCAACATTTTGTCGAGCCATGGGAAATGTTCAAATCACAGCATGGGCAAATTAATTCCATTAGTTTCAAACGTACAGGGAAACTTTACAAAGTTATGGAAGAAGAACATATGTGAATTTTTAAAAAATTAATACTTTTGTAACAGCTGTTCACTGTTAAACAAAATATACCTCGTAAACCCAGTTCTCGCTGCCACATATGAAATATTATGTATATTCCATGGGTCAACGCCCCTTCATACGAACGACACTTTCGTAATCGATAAGACGCTTGCTGAAATGCGCATAAGCCTCCAAGAAAACGTCAAAACATTAGAAACACAACTTTGTAACTTATGTAAATAAGTAGAAAACAACTAACACCATATTTATACCGCAATTGTGAGTTTCACACGGCGGAAAGGACATTCCTAACAAACTTATAAAGTCCAGCCAACGACAACAATCGAAATGCCGTTTCAGCAATCGTACCAACGTAACTCCCAAGTTTTAGTTTGTCCCACTACTGAGGTCGTGGTTTCACTATTGTCCCAGGCAGGCTCACAAATATAATAATTTTTGCATAAACATTATATCATATTTATCTTGCAATGTAAGGTATGTAAATTAATAATATGAAACGAAAAATGCCTTTCGTACGTGAATAATGGATTTTGTTGAATACAATTTTGAGAGATTTAATTATTATGAATCAAAGAAATTACCATTAGAGCTACTAAGTTGTACCGTTAACAATCCATTATGACGCATTGTAATATTTAGCGAAATAATTAGAATAAATATACTTTTTTCAATATAGTACCTTAATAATATGAAACTCTAGTAAATTTTAAAACTGCAAAAAAAAAAAAAAAAAAAATTAAAATAAACGGCACCGACCAGGAATTGATCCCAAAAGTATTCGGTATTTTTTTGGACGCTTTACCAATTAGCTAACACGACACCTTTGTAGAGAACCCGAATAAAAAATATATATTGAATTCCAGTGATTAGATTATTTGCTTTGTTTGAAATTATGGGCGCCTTTAAAACATGTCATACAAATTAGGTAGTATTTAGTACTCTTGCGACAATAACAGTTATTTACAAAAACACTAAATTGTTTCAGTTTCCCAATTTTTTTTATTAATAATTACATTGTGAGGTATAACGATCTGTACGTATCATATTGTACAATGATGCTCGGAAACGATTCCGGCAATACTCTATGCGTTCTGCGCATGCGTAGGGTTTAGGTCATAGATAAATCAACTACATCGGTATTGCCATGGCTTAACTAATGAATGCGCTGGTATTATCACATCCTGGACTACAGATATATGACATAGGCTGCACAAAAACACTAACAAAAACGTTTAAGAATATCGGCCTTAGGATGTGCACTACTGGCCACGATCAATACCACCAGGCTTCAATGCATTAAGATAAACAATTAAAGCATTGAACGACGAAATGTCAGACAATAAGACGTAAAACCATATGAAACACGTTCACTGTGGTTTACAGGAGTTTCAAAGAGTGTGTTAGAAAAAAAAAGAAATACTGCATCGAATTTATAACATTATCTATATAAACAATGGTATGGATTTGTTCCATTCCTGTGTATTCTTACAAGCCACATAATTTCAAGTGTGTCTGAAGAAAATGTTAGAACAAAATTTGTCTGAGAAAATAACGAATCTTACATAAATTTAGATGACATTGTTATTTAGTATTGCCCATTGCTATAGTAGAATCCGCTTATAAGGTTCCCGTTTAAAGGGTCTTCCCGTCTATAATGCAGGATTTTTCTGGTTCCGAATTTTTCTCCCTAAGAACAATAACAAACATTCCCAGAAATAATGTTTTCATTTTGCCACGAATAATGCAAACTGTTTCTGATTAAGTTATTTATTTCTTGTCACCAAACCATTTCACATAACTTCAATTCACAACAGACGGTATTTCATTACATATTCACACGTTTTGCTTGCATTAGTACGGTATTTTCTTTATTCGTAAACGCCATAGACGGCAATGGAAAAGATGCTCAACTTACACTGTTTTTCAAAAAAAGTTTGTAGTTTTTATCCGAAACTCCACCCTGTTGAGATAATCTACCAGCTCGACATTGACGAGGGTCGTTCGGCCAGCAAGGGTTGGGAGAGAATGGTTTTTACAGCCGCGCGCTTTCCTTTCTCTCTTTCTCTCTCTTTCTTTCTCCCTCTCTCTCTCTCTCGTTAAGCGAACAAGACGTCATACCTGACACACACCAGTAGAAGGCTGTTTAATAGGACGGTGACCGACCATAACATAAAACAAATACAGTGTGAATTTTCTGTCTCGAAAAAATCATGATTCTTTGCCTTTCTAATTTTGACATATGCAACGATGTTATAATTTATCACGTGTGGGAGTAGGGCTGGCGTACGTACCACAACACAGCTGATACGTCTTTTTGGAAGAACTGCACACTTTCCTTGTTAGCAGTGAAAGTGGCTCAACTCTCTTTTTCTGAGGCCCTGATGCCACAACCATCCAGCAAGTTTACTATCTTGCCTGACACTGACAAGGGTCCTTGAAGGAGAAAGGGAAGCCAAATGTTGATACCCACCCATTGAAATCACTGTGAGGTGGTGGTACCAAATGAGACTGGATTTATGGAGCATGGTAGTTTTTATAAAGTTTGTAGGCATCTAAATGCATAATAATTACTTTCTTGCAGATTTCGATATTTCAGTTTTACAGCAGTACAAAATTAGGATNATTGAAATCACTGTGAGGTGGTGGTACCAAATGAGACTGGATTTATGGAGCATGGTAGTTTTTATAAAGTTTGTAGGTATCTAAATGCATAATAATTACTTTCTTGCAGATTTCGATATTTCAGTTTTACAGCAGTACAAAATTAGGATATGTTTTATTCCATTGCTCAGTGTCTAGTAGGCATACATTTTTTTTGGCAGTAACAGAACAAATGAGTTGACTACACTTGAAAACTGTAGCCTACTACAAATTGATATATATATATATATATATATATTTTAATCCTTCGACTTTGATTTTTTTTTTTAGAAATTCCTTCTCATGATGAAAGCTTCGCTTTGACTTCGTTCCGCATTTAAAAAATGACCTTCACACATGCCTAGTTAATATTTAAGTAGTCTGTTAATGTTCACGCAGTGAAATTTAATTCGTCCTTGAAAAAAATTTAGTGAAAAATTAAAATGGGTTTGTCTAAGAAAAGACATACATTTTCATTAGCTGAAAAGTTAAACTTAATCAACCATGTGGACAGTAATCCCGGTAGATCAAGCACAGCAATTTCTCGGAATTTGGAAATCTCAGTGACTACTCTGAATCGAATCATTGTTGCAACCAGGAGACAAACTTCCATGGATGATTTTATATTATGTATATTGCCTGTAGACAATTTTGTGTGCTTTGGTACCAGGAGACAAACTGCCACGATCAATTGTGCTTGTTTTGCATGTACAGTAATCTTTTGCTCATTTACTAATTTTATAATTTTGCACCCAGGAGATAAAATTTCATATAAGATAATGAATTTAAAAAAATATTTATTTTGTTCATTTTATAAAGTTGTGTGTTTATTACGGTGCATAATTTTATATATTTTGGTGTCCAGATTCTTGCATTTTTTGTTTCCCTCTTATAGTGTTCTCCAGCTTATAGTGTCACTTTCCTGTGGACCCCTGGAGAACCTTATAAAAGGGTTCCAATATTCAAAATTAATTTAAATGGCCAACAACAAATGCAAATATGATAACTACGTTTACATGCGTGCCATGGCCCTTTAAATACGAAAATGCGATCAGAAATAACGAAACACCCATCACGTTTCCACAACATAAAATACGCATTCCCTCTCCGATGGGCACAGATACTGCCGAAAAACACGTAACAAACGTTGACGCTATAATAAAAAAGAAATTATTACTACGGCATCAAGGGCATCTAAGCCACTAAGCCCTACAAGTTGCAATATGCAAAGTCGCCACAAAATGCGTGTAGAAGACAGCACAACATCGAACTCTGTAACAACGAGAAACTAAGGATAAGTATGTGCGATCAACTACACGATGTTACGAATGGCTCCGTTATGCAACAACTGTCCAAGCAAAATCTGGGCAGGAGGCCACAGACGAGTTTGTAAAGCATAAAACATCGGGCCGAAATCGAATTCAGCAACCATCAGAGAATTGAGCAAAGAGACACAGAAAATGTGGGTCCAGCTAACCAAGGGGCATTCCAGGGTAATTAGAACAAAGGACGAGGACACTCCGCCTCCGGCGCACAACGGGAGCCAATCAGAACGAATTACGTCAACACACACGTGGAGGGGCACGAAGAGTGGACTGGGCTCCGAGGACTGTGAGCGACACAGTCTGCGAGGGTCATCAGGCGGGTTAGCTGCGGGGCTTGAAGCGGCGACGTCCGACATCGAGGCAACGAGGCCAGGGTGCGAGACTCGGGTCAGCTCCTTCTTTATCATGTTCTCTCTAACCTAATTACCGCCCTTTTCCCCCCTCTCTGTCTCGTTGGACTCTTGTCTGAATTATCTATGTAACCATTTATAACTGTTGGAGAACGAACGTAAATACTCTATTAACACTTTCTATAAGTCCTCTTATTCTGAGCTTATCTTAATACCTTATTCTATACCCCAATATCCTAATAGTTTATGAGCAGGTAAGACTCATAACAACGAGCATACGTATTTTAAGTATTTACCTTATGAGAACCGCATAGGTAAATTAATAGGTTGCTGGTCTACTAACATTTCTGTAGGTTTTCAAATTCCTAACAGGGAAGGGGCAGTAAAAATTTTTTTTTCGTATTATTTTAATAAATTAAATATTACATTAAATAAATAACAATTATTTTAAAACACGGGTAATAAACGATACAAAATTAGTTTTCAAACTTATGAATAATTCCGCACATTTACGGAATTGTATCGTTGACCGTGGTGACAATACGAAACAAATAAAACTTTTCAGAAAGCCATAAAATATTCGGAAAAATGTTGCAAGATTTTTCGCTGAGTATTTGTTTCGAAAAAAAAAAAAAAAAAAAAAAAAAAATGGTTACGTTAGTGTCTAACACTTGCGGAAGAATTCCTTATAAGCAATTATGAAAGAACCACTTAACGCCTATTCGTGTGAAGGTTCTTAACACGGCAATAAGAAACGGCAGAAATGCCGATAAGAAAGGAAACATAACAAATGAAAGTATAAACATTCTATTAGAACTACGGAATGTTTTTTTACAATGTATATTTGGCAGTTTTTACTATTATTAACACTCGTTTTTTAAAGTCAAATTTAATCCCATATATCTTGAATACTACTACAAAATTAGAAGTCAATTAGTGTTGTTCAAAACATTAAAAAAAATAGCCTGTAATTTATTTTGGTTGTATATACCTACATATTTTTGAAACATTCCATAACACTGTAACTGAAGACAGTCAAAGTGGTATAGCACTGATACAGTTCTAAGCTAAGGCCTGTGTTTTTTTCGTATACGTATGGCCGAGTCAATACAAAGGAATAGTGACTTGTGAGGTACGTAAAGTTTTTAAAAAATGTTCCTGTCGTAGAATACCAACCACTTTAATATAGAACGCAGTTTTATAATATTTTTAATGACAGCAATAGTAAAATGTAATAAATGTAATGCAGAAATTTTATTCATAACTGCGTGTATATACACTATAGTAGAATTGCACGTGTTTTTAGCTCAGTGATATCAGTAACATAATTCCTGTGAAATTGTCCACAAATTATCACGACATTAATGTAAAATTAGCCTAAATTATTGTTTTTAAAAGTTCTGTACCGCTATATATATCCCAGTAGACTGCGAAACGTTTTGTGTCTGCTCATTACCAATCAGACTGCGATAACACAGTGGACTATATTTTAACACTACATTAATATATTTGCCTTTATTTACATTCTGAGCACTTATTTCACGCACGTAGGTTACTAATGGGATATAAGTCTGTACACAGAAGAATATTGTTTTATTACAAAATAAAATAAATTAGCATATTTCACTATGATTTTGATTTTAACCTGCAAAATAAAACGACACGTGCTAGGGATACTGAGTCACCTCGTACACAAATCGCCAAGACAGAAATCTCAGGTTATGCCTGCCTCACGTCTAAATTCTGTTCACGCTAAAGTGAGCACTTTAGAAAGCCCTGCTAAAGATCTACTTGCACGCACATTCCGCCACATGTTAAAATTATTATTGCTACGGGCCTGGTCACTTCATACATGCGCCAATCAAGTAAATCTGTGCAATTATTAAAAAAGTAAATATTTTATCCGTTTGCTAATTTATATACTTACATGCATTAAAAAAAAAGATAGTAAACAAATAATTTCAGTAGTCTCAGATGTTTTCCTGACACTTTTCATTTTAGTGGTAAGACATGGAACTATTTTACCTTAGCGTTACCAACTTTAGAAGGCACATGCATATCAGCATGCCTGTTAAAATACACGCAGGCAGGGGCAGTGATATTTTTCAAAGGTTGATTTCAACAGTTCTCACTTTATCGTGATCGACCTTTATATATGAGGATCCGGTGTTTTACGTGGACCAAGTTTTGGAAGAACTGTTGCTAGGAAACAAGTATGACATTAGCACGAGGCCTAGCCAACGCCTGGCCAGAATTTTTTTTTTCATTTAAAAGGAAAAATAACTCTTAGTAACTCCGTTATAACGCACTACAGTTCAAAATATGAGAAACACTTTTGCTGGGTATACATTTTATGTGCAAAGGTTACCAAAGGAAGGAATATTTTAGGTTCAAACATACCTAATACTTTTTTGGGAAAATATCAAATCGAGTGCTTAGTTTCACTACGGCCTATAAATAAATTAGTAATACACCCATACCACTAACACGTAAAGATTGACATGTTCTTGGTTAGTTTTATTTAAAGCTAAAATTACCTAAGATTGTAATCTAGAAATAGTAATCTTCGCTGTTGACCACTAAGAGCGTTTAGTTCGATCACAAACATTTAGGTTAATTTGGTTCTTCGGAAGGGTTTGTATCAACTTTCAAATCATGTTGCTCCACGTCCGTAGTGCTCATCACTCGCAGATCAAAGGAATGTCATGTTTTTTTTGTACGATCCAAAGAGACTAAAGAAAAACCTACCTGAAAGCGCAGCAGCAAAAACGTCCGATTCACTGCGGTGGTCATCAAAATATTAAAAGGAAAAAACGACAAATAACATGTTGTTTGCACACCCAGTTAAAAATATAAACATTCTGACTTTGTTTTAAGCGGAGCTCGATAATTACTTCAACATATTGTAAATGCATTTGGTTGGAGAACATTTTTGAGCACTCTTCCGCCATTATGAAAGTTGCAAGAACGGAACACGAAAGGGTGTGTTCTAAACGAATACAATCGACATCTCCATATCGCATAGCATTCGATAGTATCGACTGGTCGAGCAATATACGTATTTTATTACATTCTTTGGAAACAGTCAAGATAAAACATTTAAAACATGTATTTTATTTCACACGTTAAGACTACTTGCAGCATTTTTTTACAACAACGCTTTGGTTTTCTATTTTAAATTAATTTTATATTGGTCCCCCGAAGAGGAAAAATTGGATTGAAATTTGTAAACAAGTGATTTGAAATATTTATATACTACCCTTAACGAATTTTTAATACAATTACACTAAAGAGCCAAAAAAACTGGTACACCTGCCTAATATCGTGTAGACCCCCCCCCCCCCCCTACNGGAGCACGCAGAAGTGCCGCAAGACGACGTGGCATGGACTCGACTAATGTCTGAAGGTATGCAGGAGGCAATTCACACCATGAATCCTTCAGGGCAGTCCACAAATCCAATCTGCGCCAATTTGAGAAAGGGTTGCACGTCTGTCACGTTTAATGATTCTCGTCAGTCGTCGTTTGTCCCGTTTTTTCACGATCTTTATCCGGCCGCAGCTATGCCGAAGATGTGATGTTTTACCGGATTCCCGATATTCTCGGCACACTCGTGAAATGGTCGTACGCGAACATCCAAATGTTATCGCTGCCTCAGAGATGCTATGTTCCATCTCTCGTGCGCCGACTATAACACCACGTTCAAACTCACTTAAATCTTGATAACCTTGCCATTGTAGCAGCAGTAACCGATCTAGCTGCCAACCGCATCGCGTTACTCTGATTTGTTCCATATCTCTGTTATTTGCATACGCACGCCTATACCAGTTTTTTTTTCGCTCTTCAGTGTATATTAAAATAAAATGGAAAAACTATTTTATTCATGAAAAAGTGATTGTCTGTTGAAAATAAAGGTAATAAACAAACACGTTAGTCACTACTGGCCGTGTGACATTCACAGTTGTATTGGCGTGGGGTAGGCCAATGCTTTGTATATGCGCAGAAGGCGAAAAGTTGGTCTACCTCATCTTTATTCTATTGGTTAGCTCGCCCACGAACATGGATGCCAGTAGAACTGCTACCCGACAAAAATGTTTAACACTAGGTTTACAATGGTGGTGTTATTTTGTAATGTTAAATAGTGGGAGTTGGGAAAAAACAGGCTCAGCATTAAAATAAATAACAAACTTTCGTTCTAAAAAGGGGACAAAATGAAATAGAAAAATACAAGAGTGACACACAAAATAACAATAAAACTTCAACCTTTCTTGAATAAGTCCGGAAATTTCCATAAAGTTTTCATGGTCGGCTCACTTTCAGTGGTGAGTTACATATATTATTTTCTCTTTGTCTGGTTGCTTGATTTACGTGGGTGGTCTCTAGTCTCTTGTAGGTAGGTCTCGTCAATACGGAGGTCATTAAGGAGCAAATTGCTCAGAGACGCGGGAACTGGGGAGGAGTCAGCCGTGGCCTGCAGAGAGATACCTTCCCAGCATTCGTCTGGAGTGATGTCGAGGNTGCGGGAACTGGGGAGGAGTCAGCCGTGGCCTGCAGAGAGATACCTTCCCAGCATTCGTCTGGAGTGATGTCGAGGACAAGTGGAAGACCGAAATCAGGACGACGGGACCGAGGTTCGAACCCGCGCCCTCCCGAATGCGAGTGCAGTGGAGTACCACCGCAACACATCGCTCGGTCTAGTCTCTTGTGATCACCAAGTGACTTCATTTTCAGTACAGATACAAAACCATACCAACATTCCACTCACCTTACACTTTTGCCACAGCTCGTACCTTTTCACTTGCTCTGCAGATAATTGATCGTTTGGTATATATTGTTTGAAACGATTTTTTTTGCCACGCTGTAACGCGGATAAAAACTTACGCCCACGTTTACGGCGAACCACTAGGTTATGACTTGGCGTTCATAAATTATGAACATCTCCTAGGGTTAACGTTGAACTAATCACAAAATTAACCGGCTGTCACACGAGTGTTACACGTTAGTAACATTAATGACCTGATGAAATATGCAAAATTAAATAATAAAAAAAATTGCTGTCCTAAAACTGGGATTGACCGGCGTTGTGTTGAATACAATATTTATTTAATTTCTCCTTTACCATTTCTAAATAACTTTTTGTGTTACATTTATTCTCTCACAACAACTCGTGCAAGTCATCTATTTATTAGTCTATTACTTCATAAATACAAAGCGTCTGAAGACACTACTGTAAACGTCTGATTTATGAAGAGACGGTAGTACTTAAGTGAAAATGAATTTTTATAGACTTAGTTGTCGAGGAAGGACTTTTAGTATATATTTCAGTGGTACTTAATTGTGCTCTGGGACAACACCGTAGTCGTCTCTGTGAGCACAGGCTAACGAGGAGAGAAAACGACTTAGTGAAATCCACTTTAAATCCGATAATAAACTGCTCTGCTGCTCCGAGGACTAATGGTCCAAATTGCGCTCAGCATTGAGATGCAATTTGCATATTAAAGAACCGATACAGACGGAAACTCTGTATTCAACATAAGTCATACTGATTACTCCGTCGTTTCTAAAATAAAGAATTTACCTGGAAGAGTAATAAATATTTACTTTGAAATATCCTACAGGTTAGTGGACTAACTTACCAGGATGTCCTTTTTATCTTTGGTTATAGCAATGATTTGTAATTTAGGCAAAAGTTGGTTACATTTAGAGAGTGTTTGCTATCATCTATATCCATAATTTTTTTTTTAAACGCTACCTTTTGATAAAACTAGACTCATTATGTATTTATAAAATATATATCAACATAACGGTAGTTAAATAATTTTTACCGAGCCAACACAAATAACATGACTTATGTCCGATGCCAAGTGGTTGAATAGCTCGATGTGCAGTTAAATGGTACTCGTTTTGATTAAATTATATTAATTAAACTTAAAGGATACCACGCATGAAATTTTTCAATATTTTTTTTAGTATAAATTTCGCTTGTGTAATATTTTTTAAAAAGCGTTTTAACTGAAGTCTTATAAACAACGAAGAGTTATCATAAGGTTCAGGTTCTGAATCTTGGCTAAGACATGTAGTGAGTTTCGTTTCTAGATGTAAGTTTGTAACGATTTTTAAACGCCCTCGAAAAATAAGAGAATAAAAATAAATCAGTCGAGGAGTTAAAACAAGAGACTTATATCCACTTAAAGATAAATTCTCAATCATCCTCCCACGAACATCTGGAGGATCCGTCCACAGAAACCAGAATGTTAGGAAAGACGAGCTTGTATTTTTGCAGTGTGCATACTGTGGCAAGAAAATCGATACTGTATCTGGTATCATCGGAACTTAATTTAAAAATGAAATATTTAAATACATTTAATGTCATGCAGTTATTTCGAACACGCAGTGTTACGATTCGTTCGATACAACTCATGCTGTAACTTGCATGTATTTTAAAGTAGGCCCATAACAGTATGTCATGGTTTATCGGAGTTGAAATGGACTCGCGTATTGTATGCATATTCATTACCTTAACGCCATCTTGAGTAGGATGATTTGTCGCAAGCTGCACTTGGTGGTTATTTACTGATGCGATATGCTACTGTGCTTACAACCTTCCAATGTAGCTGACCAGTTATCTCCAGTTTTGTATATTGGTAACCTGCATATCCTGCTGAATTTGGTTGGCATGAATTAAAGTATACATTTAACTTATTTAGCTAAGTGCTATACGTATGTAGTCCACTTACGACTCAACTTTATGTGAAAAATATGAGGTCAATAAGCATTCATTTGGACACTTGATTTATCCCAATCTCAGATACGCTCAACAGAATAAGCATTGTATTTTGACTAACGTTAAAAATATTTCTAGCGTTTCATTGATTAGCGGTAGATAGAAACGCTGCAATACCTTATCACACAACAACACTATCAGTAAAAGTGAAGTGTGTCTGGAGGCTCTGATCAAAATATTTTACGTAGGCTCAAGAGTTAAGTTTAACGTACCTTTTCAGTTCTTGTTACAGGGTGATTTAACTCATGGGCCTTTGTCACCGTGCTGATGTTCTGTGGTATATTTTTCGACTACAATTGTCATTGCTCGGTTATTGTAAAAACAATTAATTTGAAGGAAAATGTTATATTCTATTGGACATGACAGAACATTTTTTCTGATTGGTTATCATTGTGATTGTTCTTTGTCTTGCTTTCTGATCAGTTTNCTATTGGACATGACAGAACATTTTTTCTGATTGGTTATCATTGTGATTGTTCTTTGTCTTGCTTTCTGATCAGTTTAATTATGCCATTTCGTTCGTAACTCTTTGTCATATTGTTCAGTGTATTTTTTAAATTCTTTGTCATTTCTTTATATTGTCCATATGTTGACGTAAAATTTGTCATTGGATATAGTCCATTTAAATGCCTTAATTAATTAACTTACTAGGCCTACGTGTTAAATGTCAGCAGAGTGCACAGAATTTGAAATAATTAGCACCGTGTTTTATAGAACCACGCAGCAAGTTCGTGGGCTGGCACCGCGGGTGTAAGCTGTCAGGAATCACAGCGTCCTCGAATTTACTGATTGTAGTACTCATTTAGTCCATTCGCTGTTACTTCCAACTTTTCCGAAGCCCTGCTGAAGTTCTACTTCCAGGCTATTCCTCCGCCTCGTGCAAACAAAGCTTAACCAAGTCTAAATAATTACACCAAAGGGACAACGCACGGCGTTTCTGCGCACTCAGTGTAACAGTATTTTGCAAAATAACTATTTCTTAATAGGCATTACCAACACACCTATCTTCTCCCCCTATTTATTCATATTAATTGTATGTGAAATATTAAAATTCATGTNCTAGGCATTACCAACACACCTATCTTCTCCCCCTATTTATTCATATTAATTGTATGTGAAATATTAAAATTCATGTGTAAAATACATAAAAAAAATTAATTTAACAGGAAATGTGGTATTTTTATGTTGACACAAGTAAGAAACGTTTGTAATACATGACGAGTTTAGGAAACAATCAAACACGTAACACATGGCGGTGAATTTTTCAAACGTTTGATTGAAAAAGTGTGAAGGAACCGCGAATAGACTATCATTGACGTATGACAGAACTGCAGCGCCGTAGCTCAAATGCTGTATTACGTACGTAGGGGTCATATTGCTCCTCTCTTATCTATTGATCGATAGAGTTGCGGCATTTTTTGGGGGGCGTCGTTAGGAAGGATTGGAAAGTAGAAGCGGGCAAACTGCCCCCCCTTTCCCTTCAGGACATGTGACGAATAGCCCTGCCGCTCCACGGCCCGCGGCGTTTCTCTGCGCAAAGACGCGCTAAGCTCCTTGCAATTCTGGGACAACAGTTCACCGCCATTTGTCTTCTCCGCAATTTTCTTGGGGTCTCGCCAACGCCGCCTCCGGATACCGAGAAGGCTTGTTAATTTTCATTCCTGTGGCGTTTGTTTCAGTACTGCTGTATGTGGNAACGCCGCCTCCGGATACCGAGAAGGCTTGTTAATTTTCATTCCTGTGGCGTTTGTTTCAGTACTGCTGTATGTGGCTGCTCGCAAGCCAATAAAAATGTCGCGCAAACTACACACCTAAAAAATATATATACAGGATGATTCTAAAATCATGGGACAAACATTGAGGGGTGGTAGAGCTCACTAAAACAAACAANGATGCTCGCAAGCCAATAAAAATGTCGCGCAAACTACACACCTAAAAAAATATATACAGGATGATTCTAAAATCATGGGACAAACATTGAGGGGTGGTAGAGCTCACTAAAACAAACAATTATTGTATAGGAATACATGGGCGGAAGTGACGCGTTGAGGCACAAACACAAAAACAAAACACATTAACGGAAACATAAAATGTTCATTAGCAGCATACTTAACGAGTGATTCCGTACAGAAAATGTTAAAACAGTTGCTGGAAATGCATCCACCAACAGTCACGCATGCTTGGTGGCCTCTACATATGGCGAGATTGGCTGACAATGGCGGCGTGCGTGAAATACCCGGCGTATTTGAATCTGTTCGCAAATCACTCCACCGACGCTATCAAGCTTGCATTACTGTCGGTGGTAGCAATTTTGAGCAATTATTACAAAAATTGCTGTAAAAAGGCATTTAGCAGCGACGTTGCAAATAAACAATGTGTTGCATTTACTGTGTTATTTTTGTGTTTGTGCCTCAACGCGTCACTCCCGCCCACATATTCCTATATAATAATTGTTTGTTTTAGGGAGCTCTACCACGTCTCAATAATTAATTCGCTGTTGACGAGACCTGAAGCCCTTCCTCCCTACCATCGAGTTTTTCCGTGTTGTGCGTTATTAAAAACTCTGTCACATTCTGCGGAAAACACTGGTTTGAAATACGCTCTCGATTATCATTCACGTAGAAAGTTTACAATTTTCAGCCTATTTTCTGAAGGAAAGAAAGGCTTATGAGATCACTATCCTGTCTGTGTGTGTTTGAGTGTATGAATGTGTGTGTGTCTGTGTTTATACTGTTTGTGTCTGTGCGTGTGTGCGTCCCCCCTCTTCAATTTTTGAACGCTTTAACCGAATTTCACTAAACTTGGTACACATATAATACTTAGTACTTTTGTAGTTTTCGAACACGTCCGGCAATTACTTTCAAAATAGCAGCCGTTTTAATATTTTGGGCGATAAGCCATATATCGGGAACCATTCAACCGATTTAAACAAAATTTTGTATGCTGGCAGATCATTGTGTAAGTAATACATATTCAGATACATATTTTTGTTAGTCCGCCAATTTGTAAAATAGATCTAATTGAAAAAAATTAGATTTTACATTATACCTCGAAAACTATTAAACTAATTATCACCACGTAAGTAATACTGTGGTAGGCCATGTAAATGTAAAAGATTGAACTTGATTTGTTACTTATTTAAAAAATGGTGGCTATGCAAATATTTTAAGTTTATTTAGTATATCTGCCATACCGTTTGACCAATTTCGACCAAATTTTGTATACTGAAAATATCTATTACAAGCATCATATACATTAAGAAATAACCACTGTCTTCTACTATTTTGGAAGATAGCACCACACGAATAAATAAGGTTATTATGCCATAATTCGATAAATAAGTAACCGATTCCTAACAAATTTGGCAAACAAGTATTACTGATGCAGATGACGTAGAGTGATATGTTTTACATATGTCAGACATTTATTTTCAAAATAGCAGCCATATAGCTATTTTAGCTTAGAATGCTATATCGTCGAAACTATGTAAACAATTCCAATATAACTTTGTATGCTGGCAGTAGACATTACAACTATCAACTGTATCTACATGGAGCACCTTATGTCCTTCATTATGAAAGATTGCGCCATGCGAACAATATGAATTTTTATGTCATAACTTAGGAAAGAATTGACCAATTCCTACCAAATTTGGCAAACAAGTAGTGATGAGGCAAATTATGTCAAGTGGTATGTTTCAAGCACACCAGATACTCATTTTGGAAATGGCGGCCATATAGACTATGTTAGCTCAGAATGCTATATCGTCGAGGCTATTTAATAAATTTCAACTAATATTTGTATCCTGGCAGTAGATATTGCAAATATCAACTGTATGTACACAGAGCAGCTTTTGCTCCACATTTTGTATGATAGCGCCATGCTAGTAAATAATTTTTTTTTGGTCATATCTCGGGAAAAAATTGAGAGATTCCTGCCAAATTCGGCAAATAAATAGTATTGCAGCAGGTGATCTAAACTGGTATGTTTTATGTAGGTCAGGCACTTATTTTCAAAATGGTGGCTATATAAATATTTTATCTCGGGTATTTTATTAACGAAACATATTCCAACTTAAATTTGTATGCTGGCAGTACCTATTACAACCATCAAATTTGTCAATGCAGAGCCTCATTTCTCTGCCAATTTTTAAGATAGCCCTACCAATGAAAAACAATAATTTTATTTGGTATCTCGAGAGACATCCAATGCATATTTACAGAATTAGGCGGATATGTTATACTGTGGTAGGCCATAATAATAGCCTAAGTGTATTTTTTTTAAGTAGGACACACTTATTTTCAGAATGGCAGCTATGAAATAATTTTAGTTTTGTGGGCGATATCAACGAAACTATGTAATCTATTTAACTTAACTTTGTATTGGGGGTATACAATAATCAAAATTGCAACTTCGTTACTTATTGTCCTCTATTTATGAAGAACCCCATATAAAAATTATGGAGGTTTTATGCCATTTCTCTAGGACCAATCAACCGATTCCCTTCAAATGTTACACCGGAACATTTCAAATAAATTTGTACCAAATTGTGCACACCATAAATGCTACAGAAATCCAATTGAACTTCCATGATTTAAATGGACCAGACAACGATGTTAAAAATGGCAGCTTCTTAAATCAATTATGTAAGTGTGACACATATATTAAACAATTTAACCAAATCCATCCAAATTTTTTAAAGTAGGTAGTATACATTAGAAGCATAGTATATAGAGCATATTTCTATGGCAATTGTTTACAATTATATCAGTAGCAGAGCATAGTTTCTTCGACGCAGTGTCCAGAGTCTGGCTCGGGTTATGACCAACCGCCATTTTGTTTTCGGTCACGTGCTTGTTTCCGGCCGCCATATTGGATTATGTCAAGACCGCAATCTTGGATTACATCATCCCTGTCATTTTGTATTACATCACCATTTTGTATTACGTCGCCATTACGATTTACATCATCGAAAACCATATTGTTTCCGCAGTCATCTTGTTTCCCGACTACTTACCTTTTTCATGCTCTGTCATTCCTTTTCACCTTAGTCACATTTTTGCATGCTTTATCATTTAACCGTACCATTTTGATTCTAAAATTATCCATCTCATGCTCTGACATTCTACGTCATGCTCTGTCACTCCATGTCAGCCATATTGGATTCCATTTATCTTAGTCACCTTCGTTTTACCCCGTCATATTGACATCATGCTCTGCCATTTAATTCCTGCCATCTCGTATTTCATTTTCTCCTGCTCTGTCATTCCATGCCGTCCATTTTAACATCATACTGTGCCATTACATTCCAACTTTGTCATTATCTGCTATTCAATTCCCGTCATTTTGTATTCAATTTTCTCCTGCTCTGTAATTCCATGCCCGCCACTTTAACATCATGCTTTGTCATTCCATTCCTGCTTTCTCTTGCTCTGTCAATCCTTTTCACCTTAGTCGCCTTTGCTCAAACCTGCCATCTTAGCATCATTCTCGGTCATTTCACATCGATTTAGTAGCCTGCTGATTACCCTCGAACCACCCTCTTGTTTCGTTTGCTGACGACCACATTTGTTTTAAGCCACCGTACACGATTTCGTTTTTCCTTAGCCACCAGGCAAGCTCACTATAGGTCACCATTCATGTAGGACATAACCACATGTGTAATAATAATATTTTTTCACATGTACCTCATACATTACTTTATTTTACATACATGTATGTCTTTCCACATTGTGCATAGAATTTAAACACACATTGTACTAAACCACTTGCATAAAATTTTCAAATGTTTTCACGTATTCCTTTATTCCTTCCAGCATACTATAATAAAGTCGACTTAACCAAATAGGGCTTAAAAAAATCAAACCCTTCACATTCTAGAAAAATCATAGCTAACATACCGAATAATAAAGCACATACACTAAGCAAAACTATCCGTGCATGCCACACAACATTCCGACCAGCCATACCATTCACGGTTACCTAAGAAAATCTGTCATACAAACCAACTGCACTATTCTCTATAACCCCAAAAAAAGTACCTACTTATACACCATAACAGCTACCCAAGGAATTATATATTTCAGTCCGACCAATAAAACACAAAATTCCTGCCATCCGTCAACCTAACATAACCACCTGATACCAGACCACCAATGTACCAGTCATGCCATCTCCTATAATCCAAGAGAATCTCAGCCATTACTAATAAACCATACTGCCCAACACACCTAACATACCATCTACCATTACTTAAGTATACCAAGCAACCATACAGACCAGACAAACCCTTAATCTTACATCCATTGGATCTGATTTGCCAATCGACACAACATATACTCATCACCCATGCTACACAATAATACTAAAGCATACCCCAAACATTCAGTCCGCACAGGTCTTACCAAAAATTATACCTATTACCAATACCATCTGTTCCACCAACACCAGACGAAATGTACTCACCACCTACTATAACTAAAAAATACCTCAACCACTCATTCCACATAGACCTTACCAAAAAATTTAGCTACTGCATATACCATTATCTCTATCGATCAGCACCAGGAAACAAAATACTTCACAGCATACCACCCACCATACCATAGTGTTCACGCCTATCACATCAAACATACTTGATGTGCCTACAATCCATCATAGCAAACAGAACCACATATACAGTAGTCATCATACTATAAAAATGCTGACCAATTGTCCGCTATTACCAAAATGAAAAGATCAAGTATACTAATCCTCATGACACACACTATAAATTATGCACACAAAGCCCATATACAGTCCATACCAGCCCATAACAAAAACATTCTAACCATCTGTCAATGTAACATAATCGACAGATACCAGAACACCCAATGTACAAAAACCCATACCATCCCAAATGACCCAAGAAAAACTAAGTGACTACAATACCACACAACTCACCATCCATACCATCTTCCAACACTCAAGTGTACCAACCAAACATACATACCAGACAAATCGATAACATAAAAGTCAATCCATCTGCTCTGCCAATTGAAACTAGACAAAATATTCTAGTCACCATAACACACAATAATACTCAAAAATACACCTGCCATACCAAGCAAACATACAGTCCATAGCATACAATGACTACCAACTTTTTCCCATAACATCCACCATACCAATTGACACTATGCACAGTGACCGATGGTTAATTTGATGGTATGGAAGTTATGGTAGCTTGATTAGAATATATGATTGGAATATTTGACTGGCTAGACTGCTGGTATGGCTTGTATATATGTTTAACTGGTGAAGTTATGTTGTCTGAAATGGTACTTAATATAGTTGACTGTTATAATTGGTCAGTATGTCTGTGGTTGGTGTTCCATTTTGTCTGTACTGTTAATAGCATTGTTGAGGTATGATGGTTTTGAGCGAAGGATATGGGTTGGACTATATGTTTTGGTTCGTGGCTGTGGTGATTCCTTGATATATTCAGATGGTATATTATATTGGTACTGCATTGTATGGCTTTCGATGTTGCATGGCTGGGGCAGGATAATGTAACGGTGAAAGGTATTGTATGTTTTGGTACTCAGTACCATTGGATTATTTATATGGCTGTTAAGTATGCTGGAGATATGTTACCTGATATGTTTTGTTGGAGCAGCTATTAGTATGGATGGCTGGCAAAATTAACTGGTTTGTTGGTTCATATAGTGATTTAAATTATTGTTTGGTATGCTGGAGTGTTGCAACCTAGTATGTTATGGTTAGTGTGGTTAATGGATGGTGTAGGCGGTATCAAATGAGTATTTGTTATGTTGCTATGCACAAGGTGAAATGACATACATGAATGAAAAATAAAGTAATGTATGAGGTACATGTGAAGAAAATATAAGTATTACAAAAGTGGTTATGTCCCTACATAAATATAATGAGAACAAATCGAGCCAAGAAATTTGCTTAAAGCCGAAGTTTACCAATTTTTTTTTTGTCATTTCGTATGATTACAAATATGGCTGAAATATTTTAATTTGGCAATATTCTCGGAATTAGCTTTCCAGTGTTACTTGCCTAGTCTGTAAACAGAGGACCGGGAAGATAGAGACAATTGAGATTTGATTTATTGCTGTACGCGTCATAACTGTTAATAACTTACTGTTTTACGTGTGCTACAAAAAATTCTAGGATTTAATAATTTCGTATTTAAATCCGAATTCTTTAATTACGTGTACTTTGTACGAGCAGAGAACTTGCAAATATACTCTCATAGAACACTTTGCAGGTGAGAGAGTTTCCTCGACATTAAGCTATGGCGTTACCATGGAGCTGGTAAGGCATTTTGGAATAAAATCTGAACCGTTGCCAGCAACAACTTCGACGGCTTCGCAGTTTCTGTGCGCACGATGGACAATGGTGGCGTAAGAATTCATTGTTCGCGGTTCATTTAGCTTTTTCGGAAACTTTCAAAAAATATCTCTGTCCGTAACTGTAAATATTTCAAGCAAGTTCTGGCTGAGCTGCACACAGTGATGTTGATGGCGAACAAGTAAATATAGTTCTCCAACTGAACGCCTTATCAGAAGAGTCGTATTCAATCTGGTGGGAGCTGAAGATGTTTCAATTTTGTTTCAAAACAGAATGTTCCTGATCTCCACGTGCAAGCTTTATGTGATGATTCGTTTTAGATAATAAAGTGATAATTATGGTAGAGACGCAGCCTCAAAAATTGTTAATAAAAAAAGTTAATAATTGGGAAAATATCATGATATACGTGAGATGAAATAACGCAACTATGGGCAGTGTTAGCGTGTTTTTGATGTCTACCCTCTGTGAACGTTTGGCTGGTAATAATATCGCCCGTCATTAGGAAATTAGGAGGCACCATGTTATTAACCAAAAAACGTGCGTTACCCGTGGGTGTTCACAGATTTTACGACGCAGTTACAACGTGTACATCAAAGAGACAGAAGAACGTTGCCTTGACGTAACGCTGTTAGGCGAACTGTTCTCGGGAAAACATGCAAAGTTTGACAGGTTTTTGGACGTTTACAGTAAGATATGCAACCTGTGTTGCTACGCATGTTGTCACNGAAACATGCAAAGTTTGACAGGTTTTTGGACGTTTACAGTAAGATATGCAACCTGTGTTGCTACGCATGTTGTCACAATCCTCATTTCCTAATGGCGGGCAATGTTATCATTCACCAAATGTTCACAGAGGTCGAAAATAGGCCAAATCTTTGAATTAATACATGTTTTGTGACACGTATTTCATAAAATTTTGCAAGTATCTAATTTTCGTTCCTAACATTCAAGGGCATGTCTCTCCCTTAACCTTTTCAGACCCCCTTTAATTTACGGTTTCAGGTGTTCCAAACGAAATATTTTATGATGCGTGCTGTACTTAAGTCGACATTAACACTTGCTTCGTTGTCACAACCAGCGAACTGTAGGATATGTGTTCGGTTACAGTGATACGAACCAATTATGGCCTAGACTAGTAAGACGGTTTGCGAATCATTGAGCCACAGGTAAGATCATTGGTCGTTGAGCTTCGCAGTGTGCAGTACGGACCTAAATAACCTACACATGCGTAATGTACACACACGTGTACACTGGGTCTGAATGGGTTAAAATGAAGTATGTTTTCCACCTCATTCTCCATTACCAATCATCTCACGAAAGTAGTTCTGAATAACCTGTATACACTGTAGTGAGAACTCGCATAGCGGGAAGTTACGTTTTTCTTAACGTTCCGTCGCTATCACCCGATATTAGCGTTTATACTAGGTGATTGGCCCATGGCCGTGAAGCGGAAGAATACGCAATGGGACAAATAATATAAGCAGTTCTTTCAAGAGCGTCATTTAACCCATGAGCCAAATACATAAATCATCATTTTAATTTCTTCATTGGTTTCCATTATTTTTATCCGCTATCGTGTTTTTAGTGAAATAAAAGAACCAATTTCTCAAAGAGCGTGCTCGAAATAAGTAATTTACGTAGACACCAAGGAATTTCCATTAAAATGTTTTTGTTTCAACATATTTTCTAAGGGAGAGACGTTAAAAATATAGCCCGTGTACCATAGAACGGATGAATCTGAACTTTCGAAAAACAACGATGTCGAAATTTGAATAATTATGCCGGCCCTGCTCTGTGTTTCGCATGAGATATTACTTGAAACTTCTGGAGTTTCCGCGCGTGAGAAATTTTACATGTGTTTCCCGAGCCACAAATATAGCTGCTGGCTCGATTCGCCTCGGCCGGCGAAATATGCACGTGCACTGTAAAAAATATTTGTAATTTTTACCGAGAAATTGTTTGTAATTTTAAAAATGTTTGTAACAGTTAAAGATTTATTTTGTAAAACTACTCGTTCGTAAAACTACAAGGGACGTGTTTGTAATATATGTCAAGAAATGTTTGTACTGTATTGAACCATGTCCGCGAGCTTCAGCAAAATGGCGGACACTCAAAACACGTAAAACCGTATATAGTTGTTTGCGCAAAAACTATGGGTAACGCAAGAGTGTTTCCGTGCAAAAAGAAATGTTTGTGTGCATTAAAATGTATCGCAAGTTTCAATAACTTAAAACACTTGAAACAACTCAAATAATCATAATAAAACGACAATTTCTATAAAACGTGACCGTATTACTCATTAACTGTTAACGTTTCCTAGTTACACAGAACTCTCAAAACGAAATAAAAGTATTCTTCTTAATCAAATTACTTTCTAAATATTTTGTAAGTACTGGCATCTTTATTTACAATAACAATAAGAGTCAAGTTTGTAAGTAAAGTTGATCATGTTGTTGAAGTTACGGGCTTCTAATACAACGGGAGTGGGTTCCAGTCCCCGTACTGGCAAATTGCATTTCATTTTAGTGAATTATATTTTNGGGCTTCTAATACAACGGGAGTGGGTTCCAGTCCCCGTACTGGCAAATTGCATTTCATTTTAGTGAATTATATTTTGAAATATTTCTTTAAATATTATCTGTCATTTATTCATCACATTTGTTTTCCATAAAAATTGTTTTTTTATTTACACTTCTCAATAATGTAAATTATAACACCAAGCTATCATTACGAATACATGTTTTGCAGATTTTNTTTTTTTATTTACACTTCTCAATAATGTAAATTATAACACCAAGCTATCATTACGAATACATGTTTTGCAGATTTTACAAGAAAACTGTTTGTAGTTTAACGAAGTCTTTTCTTTGCAACTGGGTTTCTAAGGATTTTTCTTGTAAAAGTTTCGGGAACGGAGGTGGCGCAGCCCTCGAAACACTCCTTGCACGGGAGGCAGTCCCGTATGTCTTCGTCCTGCTGCAGGTAGGCCGGCAAATACTTGAATACGGTCAAAATTTCGTAAGGTGCGTAGACAAGGAGAAATTATTTCGGCAGGTACGGTAACTCGCCCCTTTTGTCCAAGGCACTAAACGAGCGCACCCTTCCAAATGCCAAAATGGCCGAAAGTATTTTATGGTCGCTCGGACAACACGCGTGCATTTCTAGGTGCGAGAATAATGACTCTTTACCCGAGTTGGCTCAGGGTGCGTCTTATAAGGAGTTTTTAAGGGGAAAAAACAGTCCGCCCTCGCGATTAATGTAGGTCACCGATTGGTCGGAATGAAAGTTTCCGAAAACACCCGAGTAATTAGCCAATGCAAACAAATTGGCGGAGCAGTTAAATATATTGGAAGGTGGTGGGCAATTAGCCAATGAGAATCAGGGTTGGGACAATTGGTCAATGAAATATGTTGAAAGGGGGTAGTGGAGGATGCTAGTCATCTACTGGGCACGGTGCTGGGGACAGCACCATCAACATAAAACTAATAACAAACGAAAAAAAAAACACGATGGTGGTCGAACGAAGCTGTGAGACAAACTCCAGTAATGTATAAACAAATGACAAACTAAAAAACCATTATGGCAGACGGTGGTTGTAACGCCTACCATATTGCCGGACTGCACATACCAAAATGGGGGATGGCTGCACATATTAATATGGCGGACTGCTGCATCTAACACGATGGCGGACTGCACCGACCAAAATGGCGGACGGTGTCTGTGATGCCTACCGAGATTGTGTACTGCTCATACTAAAATGGTGAAATAAGTGTGGTGAGAGAGGGGTATGGGGAATCTCCGGAAATTAAAGTTTTTTAATATAAATTTTTTGAATACATTTGTATATAATTTTTGATATTTTTTTGGATTTTTTGTTTAAAGGTCAAAGGTCACCGGGGCAAGGTAAAAGGTCACCAAGGTCAAGGCCAAATATCAAAGTCACCTGGATCCATTCTGACCGCCGGTCGACCGGAATGACAGAGCACGAACAGCTCCGACGCTCCAGTCCCAGGTCCCTACGTGTCAAAGTTTCCATAATCCTTCTACTGTCACCACCATGGAATCTTTACTTAACGTATAAATATACCTATTTGTTCAACGCTGAAGGAAAACTCAAGCGTAGCGCACGACTTGCTAAGTGCTGATGTGAACCAGCACCTTGAACAACACAGTTTGTGTTCTTCTGTACGCGTCATAATTCTTAAGTTAATACGTACACTCTAATGTCGATTATGTAATATCAGATTTAACTGAAAATCAGCTAAGAAGCTGTATAATTGACGGAACTAAATGAATAAACTGGAGATCACTGTCAGTTTCATGTCTGAATACACAACATAATTCGTGCTTTTTTTTATTCGTTCACTCGTGATTTATATTGAGAACGTGACCTTTTATACACAATAAATAATACAATTTAAGTATATGTTATCGATATTAACGAAATTAATTAAAATATTATTTCATAATTAACTCTTGAAGTGTATGGGATCGTACCTCAGCCTTAAACATATGCTACATCACGCGTTGGGAAGGCAACCATTCTACTCATTACCTTGTTTTACTTGTGTTTTGTGTACCCACTAAACTTTTAGTTAATTAATACAGCAGCAAACAAACATCCCTAGGTGTTATGCCTAAAGGCTTATCACGGGACGGCTTACAAACTAATTAATGACCTAACTTAAACTAACACCCATGCCTTACCTGGGATTCGAACCCGGACCCGCACCCCAGACCGGCAGCGCACAAAACCACTGCGCCAAAGGAGGTCAGCTTCATGCTTCAGATATATATATATATATATACCTTTTGAGTAAAACACGCACACAATTGCGAATAATACACAGAGAGAAAGGGTTGTTCCAGACAACAAAATATTTTTTTTGGAAAGGGCCAAAAATATATTTAGTTGCCCCAACAAAATATTTTGTTGAGTAAAGAAAATTTGGAAAGCAATCAAACTTATTTTGTTCATCTAAAAAATACACCCTTGAATAAACAAAACCTCTGTGTTGGGAAAAAAAATTAAACTGTCAACAAAATATTTGGTTGAATCAAATGTACGTATTTGTTTGTCCACACGTTTGATTCTCTTCGTTCGAAAATACAAATGGAGATTTTGTATTTTTTGAAAAATTAAGGATAATTACAGTGGAGCAATATTTTCGCCTGTTAATCATTGTGTATTAAGCATGTAAACCTATTTGTAAAGTTAAAGATCATTATTGACCTACGAAACCAATCCTCCTCCTTTCATTCATTATTTCATTACGGAGGTTTTAATTAATGAGGTTATAGCTGCTCGCGCAGATCCGCCACTTTAAAACTCCACGAAGCGAACTTTTAAAACGTAGAAATTTAAAAATTCTGATAATCAGTGAGCTGCAACTGATTTCAAGGAAAGCCATTTTCACAAATTTTTTTTAAAAATTAATTAATTAGTTCCATTTTTATTACTTCAGTATTGGAGAGTAACTTTGCACTCGCAAGCCTCCACCCTACGTCGTTAATTAGGCCCTTTTGAAAGCCGTGGTCAGAACATACTTTCCTGTAGTTTCTGCATCGTTCCGACACACGTAAACTTAAAATTTCCGATGCCCTGATTGCTTTGTTCATGCACACACAAAATTTACGTCAGAACATTTTTAGAATGTTTATTTAAAGAGTTAATTATTATAACTAATACTACTGTGGGCGTAGAACAAACAGAAACCACTATAAACAAAGTTTATACCAATTGTTAAATTATGGTACTTTTAATACGACGTTGATGCAAGGAACTAATTTACATGCAACACTACCAGCTTTACAGAGCATATGTAAATTCTCATATTCGTTAAATTACACGTAGGTACGAGAACAGAATATTTTTTCGAGGGTTTATTACAAAAGTGGTCAGTACACCGGAAATAACGCATATATCTTTCCACGCATACAAATATTGGACTAACCGAACACGACCACGCCTCAGAAGAGGACTTGTGCCGCAATCAGGTGAAACAAGTCAAAATAATGTATACAATTAAAAACGTATTTTACGTAGTTNAGAAGAGGACTTGTGCCGCAATCAGGTGAAACAAGTCAAAATAATGTATACAATTAAAAACGTATTTTACGTAGTTATTTATTTATAACTAGAGACCTGAAGGATTCGCGGACTAATTTTGTGGCAGACTAGAATTCAAAGTTATATACGTAACTTTAGCCATTGGTCCACACGGTGCTTGACACCTCCTGGAGAACGCTGTCCAATTGTCGCCTTCCGCTGTGACAGCAGACAACCAATGTGCAGTTGATATCGGCGTATTTGTAGATACGGCTGTAGAGTTTAGCCTGCAGGTCATTGAACTCGCGAATTTCTCAGGTCTCTATTTANAGAAGAGGACTTGTGCCGCAATCAGGTGAAACAAGTCAAAATAATGTATACAATTAAAAACGTATTTTACGTAGTTCTTTATTTATAACTAGAGACCTGAAGGATTCGCGGACTAATTTTGTGGCAGACTAGAATTCAAAGTTATATACGTAACTTTAGCCATTGGTCCACACGGTGCTTGACACCTCCTGGAGAAAGCTGTCCAATTGTCGCCTTCCGCTGTGACAGCAGACAACCAATGTGCAGTTGATATTGGCGTATTTGTAGATACGGCTGTAGAGTTTAGCCTGCAGGTCATTGAACTCGCGAATTTCTCAGGTCTCTATTTATAACCTATGGAGATGCTGAAGAGAAAGATTTAAGCACTAAAAAAAAAAAAAAAAAACATTTCGTTCCGTTCCACGAAATACTTCAGGAGCATTTGATTGGTATCACTGCAAATACTATTTTTTTTATATTGTACACGTTGATTAGACTGCGTTGCAATTAAGCGGGGAAGTTGCTGTACGCATGCACTGCGCGAAATACATGGCCATATCGCCACACGTTTAACTGATATCGCGGCAAAACTTGACTGTTTGCTAGAATTCAACTTACTCTACACATGTCCGACAGTTTTCTTTCTTGAGTGGCCGTCATGCATATATGAAGCTACTACCCAATTTCACTGTGCCAATGAGGATTCTGATACTATGAAGCAGAACGTTCGTTCTTGGTCTGCAAACAACTTAGCTGAGTCAAAACGTTGTTCTTACAATCATGAAAGATTAAACAATTTTGCGATTTTCCAGCATCTCTACTGATTATTCTTGGTTTAACTAGCGTGTTTTGTTATGCGGTACCAAACCTGACAGCCATTTGGAACGTCGTGAGTTTGATCCTGCTTTAATGCACCGAGAAAAGTTTTTTGAAGAGAGGTTTCTCATCACCCATCAAGGGGAACGACATATATTTAAAGTTGAATAGAAACGGTATTGTAAGATTTATATTAATATTTAAATTGACCTAACCTACCACCAAAAAAAACCGAAGAACAAAACAAAGAAATAAACAAATTTCAGGAAATTTAACGATAGAATCTGGGAGCGAAAGAAAACATTGCAGTGAATGAAACATGAATCAAGCAGCGAAAGGAAAGAAACTGGACAGTAGGATTTGCGCTCAGTAAAGTTGGTAACGAAGAGAGTGAAACTTGTTAAGTGCATAAAGGTTGAATTAAAAAAATGTTAGGTAAACACTTGTAAACACAGAACTTCCGTTTTTTTTAGTACTTAGAATTGTAAGGTTTGGCACATATGCAAAACATTCACTTCTGCAATATTTCACAGTTTTGATTCAACGACGCATAAATAAAGTGATCAGGCCCGTGGCAATGTTAATTTCATATAGGGCGGAGTAATACACAATGTAAGAAGATCTTAAGACGTTCAGTTTAACGTGGACAGCCTATATGGCGATGGTGGCGGAAGAACGCAGAGCTCTGTCGAGAGCTGTTTGCAGCGGGGGTTGGTTGTTGATAGCTCCTTGGACAGTTTCCAAGGCATTCAGGCTGGAAAAAGCGTCATGGCTCAGGAAGTAGGAAACAAGTCGAGACGTTAATTTTGGGAGCCGCACCTACGAGCGGTGTTAAAGCGGGAGAAAAAAGAGCGGGAACAATACGTGCACGATGAATCACACATTCCTTTCTCTTTACCTTTAAAAAAAATTATTTCCCGTGGATGAAAGTAACTAAAAAATAACTTCAAATAGTAATTTAAGAATAAAACTAACTGTTTTGATTAATATTTACTGAATCTGCACAGTACATTATCGCTTTCTTTATTAGAGTGGAATAATGTTGCTTATATTTCTTGTTTTAAACTTGATCCCGTTTATAGATAAAAGGCAATAAACCTGGTATCTCCGAGGTATTTACAAACTCAACATCTTTGGAAAAATCGTTTTAAAGATAAACGATCAGTGTTGGTAACCCGCACGGTTAAGATAAAACTAGAGTGCCTTCTAAAGTAACACTGCACCCAACTTTACAAAATTCAGAACTCATAAAGAAGTAGTTCCCGCGACATCAAAATTCTCACACACGTACGATTTATGTTAGGTGTGAAAGAATAATCCATATTTTCGGTAACACTGTAAAAATAGCCTCTTAATAATTTGTTTTTAAAATATTTAAATAAGTTAATTCTAGCGAGATATTTTGCAGTGTTACAAAATATATGCATTGTTTCATATGCAGAATAAATTATGTTTTTCGTAAAATTTCTGTAATGTGTGTGTACTAATTTAGAGTGAGTAGAGCTCCACTCAACTTTCACCTTCAGTACAGATGCTGATGATAACACGATCCCTTGATTTTTAATTAACTATGAAACTTTTCTTTTCCAATTGGGCTCAAACTATCGCTCATCGGGCGGTATGCCTTAGCGATTACGGCAGCATTTTATTTTTTTTAATTTTAACAGATTTTATTTGGTAATCTAATGCCAGTTCACGAGTGCCCGTGTTCAGAGCTTGGCTTCACAAATAAATAAATATTCACGTCGACGCCTTACCTGAGACTCAAAACCCCAAAAAACCTTCGCAACATAACCAGGAGGGCAGGAAACTACGCGAAGGAGATCGGCCGTCGAAGGGACTTGAAAACTGTTATCTAACGAAGAGCGTCGCTGGAGATAAAAGATGGCATTCGCGTGTTCCACGCTAGTTTCCTGGTGACCGACACATGAAAGGGCATGCGAATGCTCGTGGCTACATCGTGTCGGAAGACGAGCGACACAGCATCCCACCACGTCTCTTTGTCGAGATATTTGCTGGAGACAATCCCAAAAATACATTGAGTGATGCCCTATCCTTGATGCAGAGTCTCGGCTTCAATCCTTTCCCACAAATTCGTAGTTTTCGTGACATAATTCCAGTTTAAGAGGTATTATTGAAAATGTTTGATTATAGAAAATTTACAGTTTTACTAGTTGTTTTTTTAAGTTTGTATCTAATTTTCGCTGTGTGTGATTTCCTGCTGCAAATAGGCAGTAACTTATTAATAAAGTATAAATATGTTCTCGACATTTTATAACAAGCAGATAATACACGATTATATTAACCCACAAAAATATTAAACAACTCGTACAATGTAAATTTTTTTATAATCGTACATTGTCAGTTAATCCGAAATTATGATGCGAAAACGAAGAATTTCTTCAAAAGGTGTGAAGCCAAGTATTAACCCTTTCAGACCAGCTTTTATTTACGGTTATAGGTGATGTACGCAAATAAGTTATTTTATCATGCGTAATTGTACTTACGTCGACACAACACTTCACTGTGAAATTTTTCCAGTAAACTTCCTCAACTGTAATGCAAGCAATTAAAATTAAAATTGTATGGGAAATTTACCATATGTCAAACTGAATGTATCGAACTGCTATCATTGAGAGAATGTTTTGTTCCAGCCAACAAAATATATTTGTTTGCATAGGGCCAAATACATATTTAGTGGGTCAAAAAACTATGTTGTTGAGGAAACTAATCTTGAAGAGTAACAATTTTCATTTTGTTCACCTAACAAAATACACTTTTGAACAAACAAAATTTCTCTGTTGTGTAAAAAATATTATAATTTTAAAATATTTGCTTGAATCAGCTGCATATATTTTCTTGGCCACTCTTTTCATTGTCTTCACTCGAAATATGTTCGAGAGTTTGCTTACACTTTTTGTGGCAATATGGAGAGTAACAGTGTTTTTTAGTGCATTGATTGATGCTTAATTATTTTATAAACATCACAATAAACCAAGCAAGTTCATCAGGAAAATAAGATGTAAAGCTGTAAAACTTAAAAAATTTATTTGCGTATGTTGTCCGGTATTTGAATAACATATGTTTATAAAAAAAAAAATCCTATTTCATCTGTATGGGCCGGGCGGTGTTGTGGTCACATTAATTGGCTCCCACCTAGGCAAACTGAGTCCGATTCTCGGTGGGGTCTCTCCCGGATTATCGCACGTGGGAATCGTGCCAGACGATGTAGCTGGTCGGCGGGTTTTCTCGGGGATCTCCCGTTTCCCCCCGCCCTCGCATTCCGGCGCTGCTCCATGCCCACCTCGCTTCACCCCCATCGGCTCTCAGGACCTTGATGTAAAGAGCAGCCCAAATCTCTCCGCTCTACTCCTCACTGTTTCGTATGCAGGCATTTCAGGTGAGATTGCTCGGACGTAGAGCTCGGGCGCAAACGACGTGGGTTCGAATCTCGATCAGGCTTAGAGCTTACTTGATAACAACAGAAACTGTTCAATGTGCCCACAGCCAAACAACTCTTCAGTTGCACCTAGTAAATCTTACAGTTTGGGGCTACCAAAAATGAATAATGAAATTATTTGGTTCCTACAACAAAATACTGTATCGCCCCTGCACAAAGATTTGATTTCATTGCCCAAAACTAACTTTGTTTGATTCGACAAAAACTTTACCTTAGTGTAAGAAATTCACTATGCATTTAACTCCTTCCTGAAAAAAAAAATGTATTAAAGCATATCGGTTGTTACGGTTAACTCCAGTCTTTCTGAAGCCCTGCTAAAGTGCTACTTTCAGGATATTCCTCCGCCTCATACAAACAAAGCTTAACCAAGTACAGAAAATCACACCTAAGGGACAACGCACTTGATTCGTGCACACTCAACGTAATATTATTTTGCATAAGAACTATGTTTTTACTAGGCGTTACCAAAACAGCTAGTTTCTTCCTGAGTTTATTCATATTAGTTATAAGTGAAATATTATAATTTATAAACAGAATAAAATAAATAGTTTAGTTTAACTAAAAATAAGGAACTTATGAACATATGCATAACAGGCTTGTAATACGTGGCATACTTATGAAGCAACTGAACACATCATGCACGGGGTAATTTTTTAAATGCTTTAATCAAAAAGTGTGAAGAAACTGCGAATATACTATACAAAAGAACTTAAACATACGTGTTTTCACAGTACGTGTGTACAATGATGTCACAAGAGTACTTAGGAGTAATGCAGCGAAACGGCGGCATGTGTTGTAAACTCCTGCCACACAAGGTTGCAAAATGGCTTCACTGGCCAACAGTATGGCGGAACGTCGTTCACCAATCAACCCCAGGAGAAGAGTAACTTGCCAACGGCAGCCTGACAGATCGGAATGATACCATAACCTGCAATAGCCAGTCAGAACCAAGGATCGTTTCCACAGCTTCACGCTGTCAGAGAGGGATCGATTTCGCGCACATCAAAGGAACCACAATGTCATTTCGCTACTGTACGACTTTTCTATTCTGTGGTGACGCGGCACATTTGATAAAATTTCTTTGTGTTGTTTCGTGTCACAACCGGTCTTCTGAAGACTTTTTGTTCGGCTTTAGTAATTTGAACCAATCCTTACCGAGACCAATTACACACTTTACGAGTTAGTTACCAAAATGTAAAATCATTGGCAATCGAGCAACGCAGTGTGCTAATCAGTAGGGGCAGTGATATTTCGCCAAAAGATTTCGAGACAAGATACAGTCCAAAGCACTGTAGGTAGAGTCGTCCAGCTTCTTTGATTGGCCAAAAAGTGTTCTGGCTTGTGTTAACCATTTGCGCACGAATCACGAAGGTTCATTGTCGGAGTAACTTAGTCCTGAGTGGCTTGGTCAAAGACGGACATGGCAACAGCAGCCAGTGGAGGTATAACAACAGCTGAGGTGTGTATATAGTATTGAAGTCTACTGTGTGCTCAGATTTTTACGCGAAAAGTCACTGGCCCTGTATATCAGCCAAAAATAAATTTAATTTGCACACTGGGTACGAATATGTTAAATTGCGTTGGTAGTGTTGTCTTACAATAACAATTGTAATGGATTTGCTATATATATAGTTGGGGAAACAAAGAACTAGGAAGCAACGGAGAACATAGTAGTCGTAAAAATATAATAAACTGATAATAAAGAATTTAAAAACGTAGTCTCAAAAACCAAGGTAAGGAAGACAACCATAACAGAGAACAACTACAAGGAAATCCAATTAGAAGGATATAATATCACTGTCAAGTAACAAACAATTTTCTTCAAGGTGAAAATATTGAATTAACTACTAAATAATGGCGATGGTAGTTCAAAAAATGCATCGCAAATACGACACCACAAGCAAGGTCAATACTCAAGGAGAGAAAAGATTTCAGTACCGTTTAAGGACGAAATTCAGATTCAAAAGAGGACGAAAAAAAAAAAAAACGCAGCAATGACAACACAAGGCCTCACGACATTTCGGGGCATGGAATTTGTCCTCTTCCTCGGGCGAGACACTAGATGCAAAACAGAATAGCAGAACCACAGAGTTCTTATTGAGGCTCTGGGCGTCTGCAATTGCGTTTTGCATCCAGTGGCTTTGGAGCGGGCCGTGGGAGCAACTCCCACGGCACGCAGCAGCCAATCAGACACAAGCACGTTACCGGGGGCTGATTGGCTAAAGGCGTCCCGACACGCTTATTGCCAGCGACGCCATCGTGCTCGCGTGCGCGGCGTGAGTTTACAGTACACTCTAAGCCCGAATCAGAGATGTCAATCAGTGAAATAACGTCCACTGAAAGACAGTTGATAAACTACCGCTGAACGACGAATCAAGTCAATTAACTGGGAACAAGTAATCTATAGCAGTGTAATTCTCGACATTCAGTTGGAAATCACAAATAAATCAGTGAAATTCAACTACCATTTTAATTATTTATTTGGCACTGATCAAAAGTTTCTCAATTCACACCGATTTGGCTCAATTCTGACTGATTCAAGTTAGGAGTGTATAAGTTGCTGTTTCGCCTTTGATCGAGACAGTTGGGATAGTGGGGGAGAGCAGAGATTTGGGCGGCTATTAACACCGAGGTCTTGTGAGCCGATGAGGGTGAAACGAGGTGAGTATGGAGCAGCACTGTAATGCAAGGGCGGGAAAAACGGGAGATCCCTGAGAAAATCCGCCAACCAGTGGCATCGTGAATCACGATTTCCTCATGCAAAAATCCGGGGGGTG
>NQII01001854.1:82049-97839 GCA_002778355.1 Clitarchus hookeri | reverse complement strand
CGCCGGGAATCGAACCCGGTTTGCCTAGGTAGGAGGTGAGTAGTCTAACCACTACACAACCGCGGCCCCTCGGCGCAGTGGTAAATTACTCGACTCGCATTCGGTAGGTCGACGGTTCGATTGCCAGTTTGGCTGTCCTGATATCGGTTTGCCATGGTTTTCCCAAAATAGTATCAAGCGAATCACAACTACAGGCTGTGGCCGACTCCTTCCCCACTCCTGCTTCTCTCAGCAACTTGCTCCACCTGTAGTCAAAACCGAGGAGCCAATTCGCGGTGGCTTCGCTCCGTCTGTGTAGGGGCCGCAGTGGTTTAGAGGTTAGACTGTTCGCCTCCCACCAAGGCGAACAGGGCTAAATCCCCGGCCGGGCAACTGGTCGGCTGGTTTTCTCCGGGATCTCCCTTTTTTCCCTCCCCTTCATTCCGGCACTGCTCCATATTAACTTCGCTTCACCCTCATCGGCTCTCAAGACCTCGCTGTTAAGAGCAGCCCAAATCTCTCAACCCACTCACTCCCCCTGTGCACTGGCAGAGAGGCTGTTCGGTAAACTGAGCACTTTTGAAAGCTCTGTTTAAATATATACTTATATGAACATTGTGTATTCTTCCACCAAATGTAACATAATTTTTGCCGTGGGCATGATCACTTTATTCATGCGCTGGCAAAGTAAAACCGTAAAATTATTAAAAAGTAAACATTTTACAGGTGTGCAAATTGATAAACTTATAACTTATAAACTTATAAACATCAAAAAATTAAAAGTAAAATATATTAAAAATAGTCACAAATATTTATCTAACACTTTTAGACAACATTGAGCCATGGAACTATTCTCCCTTCGTTGTCACCAACTTTACTGGGCTCACGTAACTCAGCGTACTTATTAAATTACATGCATATATATATATATATATATATATATAACACAGCCGGAGCCATGCTTTTATTTGTTGACGGGTGACGGGGCGATCTTAGCCATTACGGCCATTCCGCTCCCCGGCCTCCCAGTAGGCGGGGAAGAGAGATAACGCCCTCTCAACGCAGACATTACCAGCGTTTACCGAAATTGACCAAATCCGTAGCTTCAGCCTGTTCATCAGGCCGCTCCGAGCGTAGTCCCGATCTGATTTACCAGATCGCACCGAGCATGTCCTACCACATGGCCTGAGATCCTAGCACTCAGTTTACCAAGCGTGTGGTCTGGCCGGAGCACTACCCACACCCCTGACGTCATCTTGGGGACGACCCCGGAGCAGGTGCCCTGCTCACCGCCCATCTCTTCAGCAAGAGGGGGAGTCTCTCCGAGCCTCCTACAGCATACATGTAGAGGAGCAGTGAAATTCTTTTTCAAACGTTGCGATTCCAGAAGTTCTGAGTTAACCGTGAATAGCGTATATTATTTACGTGTAAGTTGGCCTCGGGAAACCTCGGCTGTGTTGACGTCAGCGGTAGCCGTGATCTGAAGAAAGACACGCGGGACGGTCTGCTGGACAAGTGGGCCACACGCTTCATTGACGAACCTTGAGGCCCTGCACGCCGGGGAGGTCTCGATCCGTCGCCTAGGGCAGGGTTTGTTACACTGAGGTCGGGAACAAAACGAGATTTCTTATAGGAGTGTTTGGCGCAGGGAAAATGTCCGCCGCGAGGAGCGCTGCTGTTCCAAAGAAGAGGCGCTTTTAAGCTGGCGGCAAATGGAGCGATTTTATATACGTGTGTTTCAAAGTCGTGTTAGCCTCGAATTGTGACGTACATTTGCTCCAGCCAAAACTTTAAATATCATCTCTATTTCGAAACAATTATTATTCACGTTCTCCAATGGTGTTCACAAGTGCAAACAGTAAAAATACAATTATGATTGGCATTGGCATAAGAAATTGTTACGATTTTAAGTGCAAAATAAATATAGCTGTCATTAAAAGGAACTCCATACTTTTCTCCTTTCCGTTAAAGACACTGCACAGGAAAACCCTAAAATTAATATTTTTAACAATTTACAATTTTTTTTATCAAGTTGTATTTATTTTGATAAAGCAATTGCGTAAGTCAACGTTTTAGTAATTCCACTCTACGGCAGAATATTAAGCAACATGTGAACATATTTTGTAATATTTTCACTCTAGTGCGAAGAAAAAAGTGTATTATTTACAATGGTTCTAACACAATACAGATAGGACGATTTGATACAATTATATTTATTTTCTGAAGATTGCAAATAACAAATTTTCTTACAAACAAAACAAAAAGAACCGGTACACATGCGACACCAGTACACCCTGGCGGCGAAATTTTTTTTTGCCAAACTAAAAGCGTTGAGCTTCCCAACCTCAGTGAAATAAACCCTAGCTGGGGTAAACCGGGACAGGGATGCGAAACTTGGAACATGAAAAATTGTTACACGCATGTAAACATAATAATATTTTGCGCAAAATTATGGTGCTTTACCGAAAATATTTTTGGCAGCATTATTTTAGATATACTGTGGTGTACTGTTAATAAACAACTTCAGTTATTTTTAAAATGTTTTAGAGATTAAAAATGTGCTATATTACGCAAAACATGTTATTAAAAATTGTACTCAATTACCCAACATCTTAGGTGTTTCTATCATTACTAGTTCAAATTTTCCAAAGTGAAAATAAATAATTTCTCCCTATCAAAAATATTTCGCAACAAAACTCGAAATCAATTGCAACACATGGAAACTTTTTTTTAGCAAGCATTCATCCATAAACGAAAATTATACATTAATCTAAACACAAAGGGCAGAACCATACATAGATAGAAGACAATCCTCGTATAAAAAGAAAAAATATGTAGTTACTACATCAGCGTTACAGTTTAATGTACCCTTCGTCTAAATTCATAAAACATCAATGTTAGTGCTGTCTTGATGGAATACTTGCTAAATCGAGGTATGGAGCACTGTGGGGACTATAGCTCTGTGCGGTCAAAAGTTAAAAAGTTAAAGTGCAAAATAATACGGTTCAATTAAATCATATTATTTTTACTTACTATAATGGATTTGCTATAGTACATCATACAGAGTTGTAAATTATAGTACACATTTTGTAATTGTAGCCTCCGTTATATACCTGAGTTAGGATTTTCCCATAGAGAGGGAAAAAATCGTAGAGTGCGCAAGCGAAATGCGCAGTAGCTATCCCTTATCACAACCCTTTAAGTCTCACTTTAATGTACGGTTTCAGGTTGTGCAAACAAGGAATTTCACGATGCGGCCTGTACCCAATTCAACACAATACTTATTTCAGTTTCAGTGTCACAGCCTATGAGTAGAGACCTGGAGAATTCGCTGATTCATTTTGGGACACGCTAGAATTCAAAACACGTGCGTTTATATAACTTAAGCCATTGGTCCACACGGTGTTTGACGCCTCCTGGAGAACGCTGTCCAATTGTCGTCTTCCACTGTGACAGCAGATAACCAATGTGCAGTTGATATCGCCATATTTGTACATAAAACTGTAGAGTCTAGCCTGCAGGTCATTGAACTCGCGAGTTTTTCAGGTCTCTACC
The DNA here is from genome assembly GCA_002778355.1 of Clitarchus hookeri. Lineage (NCBI taxonomy): Eukaryota > Metazoa > Arthropoda > Insecta > Phasmatodea > Phasmatidae > Clitarchus > Clitarchus hookeri. Next base: position 94,305 of record NQII01001854.1, on the reverse strand, counting down.
TATGAGCTGTACGCTTTGATTTATGCCATATAGACTATTCACGATAAAGTGAGCACTATTTAAAGCCCTCTCATTTGCAATAATTGTTACTAAATACATTTTATTATAGTATTAAACGTTAACTTCCGAGTGCAGTGGAATGTACGCGCTGTGATAATTACTTACATGGAAATATTTATTTAAAAAGGTGGTTAAAGAATAAAAAACTGCTGAAAGAAAAACAAGTAACTAGGGCTTCAAAAGTGCTCACTTGACCGTGAACTGCCTATAGTAATACGAACCAATCATAACCTATACCAGTGAAGTGGTTTAAGGATCAGTTCCTCACAAGCAATATAATAGGTCACTGAGTCTCGCAGTGTACAGTACCAGTCATAAATAACGTTCATACGTGTTATGCACACAACACTGTGTACAGTGGCGCTGAATATGTTAGCTATTACTAAAGACCTGCGTCAATGCAACACTCTACCATGGTCGCAGAAAACATTCAATGTAAAGAGAAAACTTTCTATACATCATAACTAGGGGAAGTGATATTTCGCGAAAAGATTTCGAGACAAGATACAGTCTAAAGCACTGTAGGGTCGTCCAGCTTCTTTGATTGGCTAAAAAATGTCCTTGCCCGTGTTAACAGTTTGCACACGAATCATGAAGGTTCAGTGTCGGAGTTACCTAGTCCTGAGTGGCTTGGTCAAAGACGGACACGGCACCAGCAGCCAATGGGGGTATAACACCAGCTGAGGTGTGTATATAGTATTGACGTCTACTGTGTGCTCCGATTTTTACGCGAAAACTCAGTGGCCTTAATTATAACGAAATAGGAAAAGAAACGAGCCAGAGTTAATTGTTGCCGGCAATATACAGATGGATTTTGAATGTACAACACCGATTAACTCAGGCAGGTTATTCCTTCCCGCACTGCGGTACGCGTTTCGTTAAACTTCGAAGCACATCGAAATTCTCTGACGTCTCAGAACAAATAAATACACTAAAATCTGCTATGTAAATTTTATTTAGTAATTTGTCCAGGCAGACGTAAATACCTACTTATAATGATATATGAAATTGAAAAAAGGCGCAATGGATAACGTGGGCGACAATATCGTTAACTATTGTTACGTGTCGCTGGTCTGCGCTGGTGACCTTGGACCGCCCCACGCGAGCGGGCGGAAGAGAAGGACAGAGTAGTGATGATAACGGGGCAGCACGTCAATGGCATTTTTGAATGGCAGGCGAGCTGTCGCGTATCTCTTACAAAAAGTGAGCCGATACGGTAATCTCTTTTGCGGCACACACTGCTGACCGTGTTTGTATTGATTTCTGCTTTTGTATGGACAATCCTCTGTGTTTGCTGACCTTGTTCCCTTAGCATAACTCGGGATTCGTTGAACCTTCCAGGTTGTCAGGGCGAACGACATTGAAGTGTTACAGGTCTCCGAGCCGAGTAGTTGATGAGTGAATGAGTGGCTGAGTTCCGAGCGAGAAGAGTGAGCAGAGGAAGGGAAATCTGCTACTGCGAGTATCAAGCAGTGAAGGGTGTGGCTGGCAGGCTGGACTATTGGAATATATGTGTGAGTGAAAGACATTGAAAATGGTGGCAAAAGATTAACTAAACACGTGTTAATAATGAGTATGAGTTAATTGATTGTAACCAAACAGAGACAATTAAGAAGGACGTTAATTAGAGTTTAAATATACATTAAATATTGCACTCACTGATAAATAAAAAGAGTAATAGCGGAGACCGATAATGTAAGGCTGTAATTAAAACTGTGTGAATAAAAAAGAAATAAAATGTAGATATTTTATTTTTATCAAGACCTCCATCCCTCATGAACTAAGTAAGATACGCCCCTTAGCCGTCCATGTAACACTGGTGTCAGAAGTGGGACGGAGGCATTTAGTTGTAAATCAAGTTAGGCAATAGGCTAGTAATTAGTGACAGAAAAATTAATTATTGAGAATGTTTTGTACAATCATCACTGTGAAGGTTAACTAGAAAAATGTTTCCAGAATTAGAAGCACTGCATGCATTAATAGAGGGGCTAGGTAGCCAGATAGTGTGAGCACAAGTGTAAATAACTTGAAAGAAGATGAAAAAAACCAAATTACTACAGTAAATGAGATTGTAAATACAAAAATTAGTTCTGTTATTGAAAATGCAAATAGTGTAAATGAGAATGTGGACAGGAAATTAGACACTGTAAATGGAAACATTTACAGGAAAATAGAGGTCATTAGCGAGTTAGTGAATACCAAAGTTGACTCTGTGGACAAGAAAATTGACAGTGGAAATGAAAAAGTGGACTGTGTAAATAAAAGGATGGACAGTGTCGAGAACGAAATGAAACTGGAAATGCGTGTATTGAAGAAGGACTGGCAGGAATTTCTTCAGAAGCGGAGTTACGGTACCGCCACATCAACAGCCGAGAAATGTGAAGAAGCAGTGCAAGTCGAAACCAATACAGTAACCTCGGAGGAGAGCTATAAGATCTGCGGCACTGGTGTCGCACAGCCAGGAGTGGAGATGGGGGTTAAACTTAAGTCCGCCCCTTACGATGGTAGGACTTCATGGCGGGAGTACCAACACCAGTTTGAAATAGCCGGCACCCTGAATAGCTGGTCAGCCGAACATCGGGCTTACTAGGCACCGCACTGAGCATACTACAATCTCTGCCAGAGCGACACTGACTGGAATACCCCACTACGTTTTCTTGTTACAATATACATTATTGCTTACAAGAAATCTTTGTTTTTGGAGACTATATCTGATCAGAGAGATGTTCTAAGTACAGTTCCATGTCCTTTGTTGGTTTTAAATTATAAATAAATTAATATTGGTGACAAAATTTGTGCGTTTGTCAAGACTTCAGGCATGAACCCACATATATTCTAAGGATATTTAAAGCTGTTTTATGTTGTTTAAATAAAATAAATGATTAATAAAAAATAATATTTTTTAATACATTTTCTCATAAACTACGTGCAATTATTTCAGGATACTGAAGAATATATGGACAGAATTCAATGATGATATTGGCATTAGTTACAATATACCTACCCTTTAACGTCAGGCATGTCAGAATTGCAGTATTTCAGAACAGTAATTTAATATCAAACATGAGGCGATGACATTCAAGATGACTCTGAGATCGAAGGTCATTAGGGATAAATGTAATATTGGCAAGCTTATCTATGATATACGTATGCTTAAATTGAGTTATGGGATTCGTGTCCCTCAAGTTTCTTTGTATCGTGAACTTAGGACACCATTAGAAAAACTTCGGAGGAATATTAGAGTGTTTATTTTGGTAATACATTTTTTTTGTATATTTTGATCCGCGAAATGTTTATTCTGTATATGTGTTCATTTAAATTCTTTGACATAACTTCCCAAGTACTGCAGAATTATTTTTATTGATTGTGGAATTACGCTGCCATTTTTGATGATGTTCTTCAAGACTAAGTTTTCTACATGCTGTCTTAATATTTTTTATTGAAATAGAAAGGTAATGAGACTAATATAGTATAATCGTATCTTCTAAATATGATTAGATCACACAAAAATGTGCAAGTCTACAATACAGCTGTAAAATGGAGTATCTGTTAATTATTATTTCAGTGTGTGATATAAAATTCTATCTCGACGTTTACGCCTTGTCAACAAGGACAACGCAGTACACTAACTTATTATTGAAAGGATGAAAGGAGGACTTAGCTGCGGTACCTAGAATAGAAATATAAGTTTTTATTTCATCCCTGTAAGTTTGTTTAAATGTCCATACTCCTTTTTGCAAAGGGTCGTTTTAAATATCCCCCAGTAGCAGCGAACTAGGAAAAGTAATTCCATGTTGAAAAATCGTGTTAAACGAAAGAAGTTCAAATTCTCTGACATTGAATTTATTTCATTTGGTTTTCGGTCAGTTTTTATGCACAGAAGGATAATAAAACGCTTTTAATAGTAAACTGAGCATTTTTTGAAAGCCTTGCTTAAGATGTAGTTATTCGCACACTTTGCATTAGCCCATAATATATAAAATTAACATTGTCGTTGGCCTGATCACTTTAGTCATACGCGATCCAAGTGAAACTGGTAAATTGTTATAAACGAATACATTTTACGAATTTGTCAATTCTCACACTTATATCCATTAAATATCACACAGCAAAAAAAAATATTTCGGAATCCACAAATTATTTGCCTGAAACTGTCAATTCTACTCTAACTTTGAGGACTACTTTCCCTTCTTTGTTAACGACTTCGCTCGGCGCGTGGCGTTCAATGTGCCCGTTAAAATGTGTGCAAATAAAGTGACATTTTTTCAAAGGTAGAATAAACACGTGATAAACTAACCGTCAAAACTCCAAACAAGCAAGTTATTAAGAAATTCACACTCTTCATAATTTTCCAGCTACGCTCGACCGGCGCACGAATAAAGTGGCGAGGCCCGTGGCGGAGGGATACAGTACCAAATTTGCAGAACAGTAGAGCCTCGGTTCGGCTGCGCTACGTGCTACGAGAGTTTATGGATCAGCGAGAACGTGATCTCTGCTCGTCACCATTTTCACCTTCATATTTTTAAAGAGCGTCCCAAATCTATAGTCTACTCTCGGTATCTTCACACTTTTCGAAGCAAACCTTTGAATGAAAAATTCCCACGCAAGGCGTGGTTTCTTGTTTCCTAAATATGCCGCGGTTCACAAACGTTTTTATACTTCTTCTAACATAAAGGTGTCTTATATTTGATTAAATAGAACTAAAAGTTATATTTTATCTATAAATTATATTATTTTTATTTATAATTAATACGAAATGAAATAGAGAAAATAATTGTGTAGGCAATTTCTAGTGAGAAATAGTTCTCNCGTCCCAAATCTATAGTCTACTCTCGGTATCTTCACACTTTTCGAAGCAAACCTTTGAATGAAAAATTCCCACGCATGGCGTGGTTTCTTGTTTCCTAAATATGCCGCGGTTCACAAACGTTTTTATACTTCTTCTAACATAAAGGTGTCTTATATTTGATTAAATAGAACTAAAAGTTATATTTTATCTATAAATTATATTCTTTTTATTTATAATTAATACGAAATGAAATAGAGAAAATAATTGTGTAGGCAATTTCTAGTGAGAAATAGTTCTCATTCGAAATATTATTCAGCTAGGTGCGCACGAATACGGTGCGTTGTACCTTTGTTGACGTTTTCTAGGCTTACTTAAGCTCTGTTTGCGTGAGGCGGAGGAAAGTCCTTAAAGTAGATCTCGGGCAGGGCTTCAGAAAAGTTGGAGGTGTCCACGAAAGTGTTTTCAAGGTCTTAACTAAGCTGCAACATAAGCGGGATAAGCGTTTTTTTTATGTTCAGTAGAATGTAAGTTAGTGAGTTTGATGACAAGGCGGGTCTGTCCGAGACGCGCATGCGCTGTGGCGACGGCAGTCATCAGTCCCGAGGTGGCCGTCGCACTGGGAGCGAGGTGTGGGCGGGATTGCAGCCGCAACCCGTACANCTCCCGGCCCACATTCCTGGCAAGGCCGCAGCTAGGCGCGGGGAGTATTGATCCGGCTTCTGGGGCCACACGGCAGGTGCCTGTGGAGCGCTGGCCCAGGCTTCCGGCCACGGCGAGGCGATCTCGTGCAGCATGCCTGACGCACACACAAACCTTCTTGTCTCGTATTCCTTCCGAACGAGATTAACACCGAAATAAAACACCCACTTAGAACCCGGTTGTCGACTCGTTGGAAACAGCTGCCATCTTCAGTAAGTGAATTTTACCACCGTTACGATATTCACTTCTTTCTAAAACTCAACAACTATGAAACCTACAACGAAAATGCCCATGCTGGCGAAACAAAGAAAAATACATTGGGGTTAACATTTTTTTATATCGAATGAGTTTTTTTTCAAACACAATTTTGCCAAATCTAAGAACAATTATGAACGTTAGGACCAAAATGTAAGTAGGTGAAAAAAACTTAATTAAGTTTTAACCTACTATAGATCACAAACCTTTGTAAAATCCTATTTCACCAAACTTAAAAATTATGAAACCAATGATGAAAATGTCCATACTGGTAAAACATTAATATTGTTTTAACAAACTTTATATGAAATACCACTTTCTTAATTCCAATTTGACCAGACTTAAAATCCGTTATGAAAGTAAGCATGGAAATTTTCGTATAGGTAAAAAAAAAAACTGAATTGAGTTTTAACAAACGTTACATCTAATATTTATTTATAAAATCTAGTATAAATTGGGTTTTAATAAACTTTGCATCAAATACCGGCTGGGTTTTTAACAAACTTTAGATTAAATACCTTTTTATTAAATCATGAATCAGTCAAATGTATAATGTCAGCAGGGCTTAACATCTCGTCGAAAGCGAGATCATTGGAGACGGTGAAAGTAGCTCTGAGAAGCAGGAGCGGGGAACGAATTGGCTATGGCCTGTAGGTAGGAGCCACCACAGCACTCGATTGGAGTGATTCCGAGAAACCGCCATTAGGAAGGGTCATCCATCACTCAATACAAAATAGATAGTTTCAATTCCGTAGAAATGCTGGGAGTACGCAGCCATCAGTACCTACTTGCATAACTGGTTGCATACAACAAGGCGCTACAGCCATCATGCAACTTGCTGCGCACTCTCGTGCTAACAGCTGCGTAAAGGATGTTCGCGGTAAACTGGGCACTTTTGAAAGCCCCGCTTGATATATACTTGTACGCACATTGTGTATTATTCCACTATGTGTAAAATTAACGTTGCTATGAGCCTGTTCACTTAATTCATGCGTCGGTTAAGCGAAAGTGTAAAATTATTATATAAGTAAATATCTTAGAAGTGCGCTAATTCTTACACTTACGTGTTTTAAAAGCCAGAGAGTAAAATAAATAATTTCAGTATTCACAGTTGTTTACCAGACCTTTAAAATTCAACGTAAAGCCTTGGAACTATATTCTTTCCGTCGTTAACAACTCGAATAGGTGCTTGCCAATGCGTGTGACCGTCAAAATACACGCAGATAGAGGCAGTTACACTTTTCAAAGTTTCATTTCAAAAGTTCTCACATAACTGCGAACAAACTATATCACCGGCGACGCTGAGCCACGGCCGATTGCTGCTCTGTGCTTCGTGATGTTTTTTCAGGATATTTTTGCCTCCCAGGCTTAGCTTGAATCACGGGCAGACTTTTCGGTATAGGTCTGCTGGCTTGTAGACGTCTTTACCGCCAGGTTGCGGATGCCCGAACAGGAATTTCACCGTGAAGGTCACTCAGGGAGAGTCCACGAACTTGTTAAACGTCGCCGTGATGCGTGGCTGCCTGCACTCGCGGGGCGCCAGTCACCCGAACTTACTGGCTGTGGAAGTAGCTATGCATGAGAAGAAGGTGCAGTACATATGGACACCAAACACATTGATAAATATCTACAGGTTTTTTTTTCGAAGGAAATATACAGGATGCATATAAACTATTGTAACAAACTTTGAGAGGTTATTCCTGGGGTCAAAACAAGCACCCATGAACGTTGTCCTAGAACGCGTTGTTATTGAGTTACAGGACGTATATTGGGCACGTCACAGGCGGTGCTCGGCATATCCTCCACGGGCAGCGATGCATGCGAGATGGCGCCTCTGTTGCTCCGCTCACTACTCGCTACACTCGCGGAACTGTGGTCTCACTCCTGTGCTGCACACGCCATGCTGATAACGTGAATGTACACAGTGCCATCTGTGGACGGGAGAATTATTTCGCCCCTCACGTACAATTTCAAAAACTACGTTAACTCCTGTGTCGTAAAACATCCGCGGGGCGGTACATTCGTCTCCAAACCGAACGTAACAACAGAGTAAGAGGCGGTAATGATACATTTTATCACAATGTGAAACGCCTCTAACTCAATAACGAGTTGTAGGACATATGTTAATAGGGCCATTTTTGCTCTTGTTTTCATCACAGGAATCACCTTCCGAAGCTTGTTGAAATAGACAAGATATACGCTATATAAAGAAAAAGCGTCAACCTAGATAATGTTTTTCGCTAACTTTGATAGCAAATATTTTGCCAGCGTGATGCATTACTTTGGCGCTATTTCGCACGCGGAACAATTGCCCGTTTAAGTACGGCGTAAGATATCGTGATAAAGGAACGTATCATTCCATCAAAACATTTGCTCATAACGTAGGCAGAAACTGGTATTTAGGACCGTCCTTTCGTGATGAGTGAGTGAAGAGATTTGGGTGGCTCTTCAGAGCGAGGTCTTGAGAGCCGATTAAGGAAATACGGTGAGTATGGAGCAGCGCCGGAATGAAAGAGCGGGGGGAAAGGGAGATCCCCGAGAAAACTCGCTGACCAGCGGCATCGTCCGGCACGATTTCCACATGTGAAAATCCGGGAGTTACACGGCTGGGGATATAACACAGTCTGACTTGGTGGAAGGCGAACGGGCTAACCGCTCAGCCACCACGGTCCCGAATTCGCTAAAATGATAAATATTTTACCCGTTAGATAAAAGAATACAGGGTAGAACCAAGAAAAGTTAAATTAAATATGAAACCGTGAAACCCCGGAAAATAAAATAATTTCCAACTACAAAAAAAATATATCAAAATGAAAAGAGAAATTAAAAGAAAAAAATTGCGATAAAAAGTTTAAAAAAAATTAAAGTATGATATTGCATTTTTTGGTTTGAATTGGTTTTCAAAAAGTTAAAAAATCCTTTTATATATAAATGCTACATTTTTATTATTGACTTAAATTTTTTTTGGTTGAATTATTTTTTTGGAAGCCTTTGGCTGTTATTTGTTCCCCGTAACCAGCTTCGGATAAACAGACAGTTCAGAAAATTTTTGAGCTCAGCTTATCCACACCATAGCCACAAATGTTCAAATATCATTATTAAGGATATGAGGTGTCAAAGTATATGTCACTCTACTGCCTACAAATGTTGTTGTTTAAGTTCACGTAGACAATTTATAAACACCCTGCCTGAACAGATATATGATCTTACATCTACAGTGTTAGTACACTGTAACTACTTGAAGTGTTTCACTGTCATTAATAGCACACTAGCTAAGAAAGTTTTTACTAACTAATTATTTTTATCGCTAGGTATACATTCAAACGTTACAACCTAAATATGTTGTAATTAATTTTGAATTATTTTCATTTTTATTTCGTTCATGTTGAATGGCGGTTCTGTAGGAATTAAAACGCCCAAAGGTAAATAGGAATAGTCACGATATATTTCAAAATTCTGTCACTTCACACCAATCAGCATTTTCGTTTGGAAATATAAACGTACTCATGAGAAAAAAAATGAAGGAATTCATAGTATTTAATTTTAAGTACATTTTTAGCAAAATAAACGTAGTAAGGTGAAAAGGTTGGTGGAAGCCGTGGTGCGTGACTGCCTACAATCGGTGAGCCAGTCGTATCCGACTTATTGGCTGTATGAGAAGTTTAACGTTTTATATTGGTGTTTTCGGGAAGCAGCAGCACTCAGGTTTCGAATATAGTTAAATTTTTGTTAACCCAGTAAATTCCGTTCACATTTAAGAGTGGAGAGAGTGTAGTGGAGCGAAGTGGGCGGCTCTTAACATCGTGGTCTTGTGAGCAGATGAGGGAGAAGCGAGGTGAGGATGGAGCGGTACCCGAATGCATGGTCCGGGGAAACGGGAGATCTCCGGTGACATCGGCCGGCACGATTACCATACGCGAAAATTTGGGGGTGACCCCGCTGGGAATCGTACCCGGTTCGCCTTGGCGGGAGGCGAGTAGTATAACCAGCACACCACCGCGGCCCCACGCATAAAGAGGAAACCAATCTTAAGATTCGCTGGTGGCAGAAATAATTTAGGGTTTTTTTTTTCGAGAAAAAAAAAGGAGATCATGGCACACATTTGATGTTAAATAAGATTTTAGTTTATGTAGACTGGTGTTACATTTTTAATTATTTTTTACTCTTTCACTGTAATACACATACATTATCTTTACTACCGAATATATGGAGGGAATGGGATAAGACGAAAAAACCCTGGTTCCTTCAAATTATTACATTTGTACATTTATTATTGTAAATTTTTGGTCTATTCGGACTAAGATGCGACTTTCGCGCTTACGGTTTGAGTCGATTTTTATGCTCGCCAAATTAGAAAATATCAAAAACTGTTTGATATTATATATATACTTTCGGCTTGTTTATTTGTAGGTCACCAACATTCATGAATAACTTTTGTTTTTGCACGTAGTGGCCCATACATTCAGAAATTCAGAAATTTGCATGTGGTATCTTTACGCGTAACCAATAATAACAATGCTTACAGGTACGTCGGAAGCGAAAACCTTCATATATATAGGTATATAAAGTGTCTAAGACCCCATTTCAGACCGTATAACCGCGTGCATTCTCGCAAGTTTTCGTGCAGTAATGTACTAATCTGTGTAATCTCCTCCGTACAAACAAGTCCTTTGTCTTGATGTTATAACCGGTTAATTTTTTTTATCATCGTTCCCATTGCATGTAACAAGCTTAATTCAATTCCGATGTCTCCTAGCTGCGGCAACATTTATGGAAATTATTCTTATATACAGGTTTATGCCGAACTCTAGGTACAAACTTTGTGAGATGAAACGTCATGAAAAGTGAGGTAGAAAACATACTACAACCTCTGACCTAACGTGATCACTAAGGGCGAGACATCCCGTTGATATCGTCTGATACTAAGAAATTAAGGGATGCCCTATCATTAACAAACAAAAGTTTGTTAAGGGTTGTTCGCGATAAATTAAGCACTTCTGAAATCAATCTATGACAAATGTCATGCGACTACCTGCGTATATTTTAACAGGCACAATGACTGACATGCACCAAGTTAAGTTAGTAACGTCGGAGGGAAAGCAGTTCCATGTCTTGATATTGAACTAAAAGCGTTGGGTGAACATTTGTGAATACTGAAATTATTTATTTCACTTACAGGTTTTTTTTTTAACGAAAGACGGAATTGGTAAAATATCTACTTTTCCAACAATCGCACAGTATCTCTTGAAGGACTCGTGAATAATATGACGGGATCCGTGCAAATGTTAATTTTACGTACGGTGGAAGAATACAACATGTGCACACAAGTAAATGTTAAGAAGTGCGCACAGAAGTACTCAGTTTACCGCGAACAACCTATACCCGTGGGTGTTTATCAATTGTTATCATCGGCCAAATATTTATAGATGGTAGATATCAAATCACCAGGCTGTCGCTATTCACGAATTTGATGTTTCATCTTTCGTCGTTTACGACTTTTGAAAATAACATCTAATACATAATTTTCCAGGGTATGCATCCCCTTGACTAATCACGTTAAGCCACAGGTTGTAACTAGCCTTACGGACTATTATTTTATAATGAACCATCTCACAGAGATGGTGTCAGAGGTAATAATAAAAAATATATACACACACATACACACACACACACACACACACACACAGGATGTTCCTGAACTCAGTAAAGAAACTCCACCCCGTTGTTCACCAGAAAAAATCATTCGAAAAATGTCTAAACAACCTATGTCCGACTGCCCCTCCTTAGCGTGGAAAACGCCATCGAAAGGAAGAAATAAATAACGTGTTCCGTCAAAGAAAGCGTGCACGGACGGAAAGTAATTTTGAAATTTGGTACACTAGGTAATATAATGAAGGTGTAGAGGATGGAAACACGAGTAGTGTAAACACGTGTCCGCTTCTGCATGATGTAGGGGTTCCTTACCAACTAGAATGTCATCTGTGTGCACTTGTAATTACAGTTTCAGCACAGAATTATCACCTATTATTGACAATAATAACAACAGCAACTGGAATGTACTTACAAACACACACAAATATTTATACACTGAAGAGCCAAAAAAACTGGTATACGTGTGCGTATGCAAATAACAGAGGTATGGAACCAATCAGAGTAACGCGATGCGGTAGGCAGCTAGATCGGTTACTGCTGCTACAATAACAGGTTATCAATATTTAAGTGAGTTTGAACGTGGTGTTATAGTCAGCGCACGAGAGATGGGACATAGCATCTCCGAGGTGGCGATAACATTTGGATGTTCGCGTACGACCATTTCACGAGTGTACCGTGAATATCGGGAATCCGGTAGAACATCACATCTTCGACATCGCTGCGGCCGGAAAAAGATCGTGAAAGAACGGGACAAACGACGACTGACGAGAATCATTAAACGTGACAGACGTGCAACCCTTT
>NQII01001854.1:69822-81947 GCA_002778355.1 Clitarchus hookeri | reverse complement strand
TACACGATATTAAGCAGGTTTACCTGGTTTTTTGGCTCTTCAGTGTGTGTATATATATGGAGAGAAATGTATGCACCTTAAAATCCGAAAACCGAAACAATTATAAGATTCCATTAAAAAACCCCACGCACTTGCATCATTTTCGCAGGAATAGAACCGAATTCTCGCCTTCGTAATGTGCCTTAGAGTTGTCGACTAATAAGGTCCTCAGTTTGAATTTCAGGTTCTTCCCCCTCCCTACGGTTCGTTAACTCGACTCTCGTTAACGCAAGACGTGAAGAGCAGCAGTGCGGATTCTCGGCGGCACGTTACACGGGCGTCTGAGCACCTCGCGTTGATTACAAGCTCATTATTTCTGCAGTGCGTCCGCTCAGCTTTCGTTCCTCGTGCCGGGATCAGCTCCACGTCTCGGCAGGCCTGCATCGGCAGCAGAGAGAGTTTTTTTTTCTAACCTACTCTAAAACTAAGTGTTATATGTTAGTCCGCGGTAGGAACGGGATTATTGCGTCTCAGGGCTATTCCTTTACGCTTACAAGGGAAGGAAAAAACACGCAAGGAGACGTGCATCGCGGCAAAGAGGGATTGGGATTTTTCCCATGGCCGAGTTTGGCCATGAAAAACCTCCCTAATGTATTTATAGTTAACTAACTACATCTAGAAGAGAAAGGGAGAAACCGGCACAGACACCGTAAAAACCCTTTCGACAGGAAATAATTAAAAATTGTTACATGCGTAATGAGAAAATGCTACAGGAGAAAGATAGGTGGGTACCATGCTCTTTATTATTGGAGAGGAGAAACTAGTAGAGAGGTGGCTGGGTGCAGAGAGAGAGAGAGACAACAACGGCCCGCGGATAACGAACCATCTCGAGACTGCAGTGGGCGGCCCTGGCTGGCGTCATCATTAGCTCCGACTAAAGCCCCCGCGCTGTGGAACGAGATCCACGACCGGCCTTCGCGCAGAGCTCTTGTTGCCGCTCGTGGAAACATGGCGGCCCATTATTACAATAACCGGGAAGGTTGCAGGTAAACAAGCACAGGACCATAGCTGGGTAGAGGCGTGTTTGGAGGTGTAACATCCCCACTTTCGCCTCTAAGGTTGCTACAATCAATACTGTCATAGCTAATAATAAATAAATAATGCGATAATAACGCAATACTTGTTAAAAATTATAATGTCTTTTGTTCTACTGGGAAGTAATTTTTTCCAAGTTTTTCCTATTTATACTAATTAACATGTGTGGGGACCGCTAATGCCAGCGTTACCCTAATTATTTCACTTCGGTCAGTGTATTCCACTTGCCCCTTAATACATTTCTGGATATGCCACTGTAAAAATTTAACAACTCTTTTAAAGGACGAAGTAATAAGCTTTTTTTTTTACTTCGAGCACTGCAGTGGCCATTCCGTAGGAATGGTACATAACCTAAAATCACTTTGCCTAAAATTTTAATTTTTCTATCACACATGGAAAAAACCACAGGAAAATTGCCTTGACAAAATTATTTGTAAGGAGCACAAAACTGTTCTGCATTGGCTACAGAACACTTCGTTAATAACTACAAAAATGTTTTTTAGTAATCGCTATAAAAATGTTTAGTGAACTCAGCATAATAATGATTTATCCACCCCAAAAACGTAAGGGGAAATTTCAACAAAACATTTTGTAGCTGTCCTATAATTTTTTTTAGTGATTTTTTAAAAATTATTTTACCCACATGAAGTTGGAGTTTAGAAATTTAGCTCCAAATTAACTTTATTATATCTGTGTCCCTTAAATAGTTTAACCAATTTTAGTTTACCTTAAATTATCATTCAAGTTTATTTTAATATCTGTTATTGACCTTTATCAAGAAACACTAAACATAAAGGCATTTTGCCTAAAATTAATCTGAACAATACGGTTTCGTCCTACAATAGCTTAACATAAAACACATTCAAACTTTTGCTTTTTGTCGTCAAGCAGAATACCTACAGACACCTCATGCCATTTTTAGCCTACTTTCCGAAGGAATAAAGGCTTATGAGATCACTTTCATGTCTGTGTATGTATTGGTGTGTGTATGTGTGTATGTAGGCGTATGTCTGCGTTAGCCTATGCGTGTGTGTGTCCATTTCTCAATTTTTGAACGCGTTTAACGAATTTCACCAAAGTCGGTGCATCTATAGTACTAATTAAGAACACCTGAGTTTTATAGTTTTAAACCGCTCCAGGAACTTACTTTAAAAATGCCAGCCATTAAAAAATTTAGGGCGATATGTCATATCTCGGAAACCATTCACACCGATATAAACCAAATTTTATATGATGACAGAGCAAGTTGTGAGGATCAAATTAAAAGGTGAATATTGTTGTTGGTCCACCATTATGGAAGATAGCGCCACATGAAAAAAAATATTATGTTTATATCTGGATAACTATTAAACCAATTTTATTCATATTTGGCAAGTAAGAAATACAATGATAAGCCAAGTAAATATAATAAAATAAACTTTAATACACATTTCTTTTAAAAATGGCGGCAATACAAATATTTCAGGTTTATTTGGTATAACTACCATACGATTTGGCCAATTTCAACCAAATTTTCCACGATCTTGGTATATATTACAAGAATCATATAAGCTAAAGAACAACCGCTTTTCTCCGCTACTTTGAAAGATAGCGCCACATGTAAAAATAAATATTTTAAATTATATCTCGAAAACTACTGAACCGATTTCCACCAAATTTTGCACGTAAGGAATATTATGATGGGCCAGGTAAAATCCTAACAAATATTATAAATGCGAAAACGTGCTTGTTTGTTTTTTTTGCAGGTTTTTCCTTCTTTCACTTCGCAACGGAGCAACGGATCAACGCTATTTTTTGTACAGAGATAGTTGGAGGGCCGGGAAGTGACATAGGCTACTTTTTATCCCGAAAAATATCTCATTCCGTCAGGAAAAAATAATTGTAAAAATTGCACTCGGGGTACAATGCTGCGTCAATGTAAGTTTTTAGTGTGGGAGGAAAGCATAATGTCACACAAAAAAGTGATAGAGGCCCTAAACCGATCTCTACAGGATATACGAAACAATACAGATATTATGGGAGGAATGCTAGTATTACTGGCTGGTGACTTCCGCCAAACTCTAACGGTGATTCAGAGGGGCACACCTGCAGATGTAATGAAAGCCTGTCTCAAGTCGTCATGCTTATGGGAAAATGTCAAGAAATTCAGCTTGATGACAAATATGAGAAAGCACCTCTACAATGACGCTGATACAGCACATTATGCTGATACACTATTAAAAATTGGAGATGGGCGGTTAGAAACAGATGCCGAGGGCTGTGTCACTAACGGGGGATTTTAATAATTTGGGGCAGAGTTATACGGAACTGATTGCTAGCGTTTACTCAGATCTACAAAGAAAGTAAAAGAGCGATTCTTGCACCAAAAAATGACATCGTTACTGCTCTCACCTCTGTTTATGTTTCTGTCTACTAACAAATACCGTTATTTCTCCCTATAACGTTGTTTCTATAACCACGCGAGCAACATTCCATGACGAAGTTTTTCACCTTGCACTCATTGAAATTGAAAAGCAAGTGCAGACATTGCCAGGAAAAGTATAAAAAGCATGAACTTTATTAAAAAAAACTAAATAATAATTCGGTAGTCCACGCGATTGGAGCAGCGGGCACCGCTAGTAAGTATATATACTTTATTAAGTGCACACTTTTAAAATGGCGGCCGTACAAGTATTTTAGGTTTCTTTGCTATAACTACCATACCAATTGACCAATTTCAGCAACATTTTTTACTTTGACAGTATCTATTACAAGATTCAAATAGGCATAAAACAGCTACATTTGTCCATAATTTTTTGTAAGATAGCACCACTAGAACTAATCAAGTGTTTCTGTAATTTCTTGGGAAACAATTAACAGATTCCTACCGAATTTGGCAATCAAGTAGCACTGCCACAGTTGATATGTACAAATATGTTTAACGTATGTCAGACACTTTTTTAAAATGGCGGTCATCTAGCTTTTTTAGCATAGTATGCTAAATCGTCGAAAACATTTAATCCATTTAAACTGAACTTTGAATACTTGGTGTATATAAAACAAACATAAAATGTGTCTCCACGGAGCCTTTTTTGTCCTCAATTTTGTATAAAAGTTCCACGCGAAAAAATAAAATTTTTTATGTAATATCTCGGGAAACAGTTTTCCGATTCCTACCAAATATGGCAGACAAGTAGTACTGAGGTAGGTTATGTTTACTGATATGTTTTAGGTATGTCAGACACTTATTTTCAAAATGGAGGCCGCATAGCTATTTTAGTTTTGCATGTTATATCGTCGAAAAAATGTAATTAATTCCAATGTAACTTTTTATGGTGGCTGTATATATTTCAGCAATCAAATATGTACCCAAAATCTCTTTTTTCAGCCAGTTTGTAAAATAGTATCACTTTACAAAATAAAATTTTGTGATCTCCGAAAAAACAATTGATTTCTGCTAGATTTGGCTAACAATTAGTACTATGGCAGGCTATAAAAACTGATAAATTTTGAGAGGGCAAGACACAAGATTTTCTAAACGGTGGTTATATAAACATTTTAGCTCCAAATTTGTGATCTACGAAACTGCAAAATAAATTTCAACTTTACTTTGTATGCTGACAGTATCAGTTATATCCATCAAAATTGTCAATGCAAAGCCTTATTTATCCGCCATTTTGTAGACTAGCCCCACAAGAAACTATTTAGTTTTTATGCCGTGTCTCGGCAGACAATCAATCGATTTTTTAATATTTGCCGAAGAATTTGTACTGTGGTAGGCTATATTAATTTATATGTATTGAATACGCAAGTCTCTTATTTTCTGAATGGCGTGCACTCAGTTAGTTGCAAACTAGCTTAATGGTGTGCATTTTTCTGAATTTGAATCCCGGGTAAGTCACGCGTGTATTTCAAATGCCTTTGTGATGTTTTACATGTTTCTGGTTTCAACTCTAATAATATTGCTTTCAATGAGACGTTAAAGACTGCCTACCATCTAAGCTTTCAAGATATTCACTATAATTTATTTTCACCCATGTAGAGGAAAGTAGGCTCATTAGTTATCAGTAAATTCTTTTTACTATTCTTAACAACTACGTGTTTTTAGCGTCCATAATTTCATTGGTTGAGTCTACGGTAATGCAATACGGCTTTCATGTGTATTGACTGATATGAATTGTTTTCTACTGCGCACGGATGAAAATATTTCTCGTTTGCCAACATTGAAAAACCGTACTGGTTTGCATCCTACCTGTACCAGCTCGTCGGTTTTGAACGTCATATACGCTATACAACATTATACAAATAATACTAAAAGTAAACGTGTACGAGCATTGTCATAACCGTGTGAAAGGATTAAGAATAATTTCAGCTGTAATCCAGTAGGCCTACTTAATTTAACAGATCAGGCGTAAAGTTTGTGTATTTACATATGCAAAGCACCCTGTAAAACCTGCATTTCCTGCCTTTAAGTGTGTTGGTGACCAACATTTTCACTATTTTATATTTGTGCGAAATAGAGTTAAACTTGTGTTTTTCAAAGATGTACAATCAGTTAAAACTATCTCACCGAAATTGAATTGTTCCCACTGAAATATGTCTCCCACGGGTTACTCCAATATACATTAAAAATAACTCTATGGTATGTTTTCACCATTTTAACAAAATTGTTCAAAGTAAGATCATTTCTGCATACTTTTGCTAATAACACCTGATAATCAATTAAGACATGAACTTTAAAAACACAAAATTTGTGATATGACTTGCCATGACGCAAAAACAACGCAATATAAAAATATTGTGCGAATGAAATAAACTTTTTAAATCCCCTTGCGCAAATTCGCTTTTTATATTTTGAGGAGCTTCCAGCATTTAGACTGTAATATGGTATTCAACGTCTCACATGCATTTTTCTGTTATCTACTCTAACCGTTGTAATTAAAGTAATGTGTTTTTATAAGTGATCGAATTTTTGTCAAACAAACCCTTAATTAAAATTCACTTATTAATTTAGCACCTAACTTAAGAGAGAATTTTGGATTATGTGTAATGTATTTGAAGATTTAAAATGCCCAAAAGTGTATTTTTTATTGTCATTTATAGTTTTGGAATTCTTTGCCTATTTACAAATCTTTGTAGAATAAAGTACTGCAACATCCCTTGTAAAATGTGGTCTTTGAAGTGTTACAAGAAACGTATTTGTAATACACTTAGTAAAGTATTTGTAGTGACCAGTAATCACTTTAAATCACGAAGTCAAAGTTACATTCTGTAATAGCTCTTTCAGTTAAAATAAGTGAAAGAGTTAACGTAAGACATGCTATTCAATAAAATTAATAATTGAATTGATTATAAGAACCTTTAATTATTTCTTATATTCCTTCAAGTGCAAGACATTTAATTGTCTTTTGAAATTCTTTATTAGGAAAACTGTGCTCATGCAATCATTTATATATATAATACGTCACTCAATAAGTTTTATAACAAACAAAACCTACTAATAATATTCTGTAGGTATGTAATGAAAAAAAACTGTCGCCCCGACACGAACATTCGTAAAGCAATATATTTTGCAATTATAAAACAATATAATTTGCTATTATAAAACACAAAATACGCAATACAGCCTCAGAAATTTAATGCAATTCTTAAGAGTAATAAGTATCTAAATATCTAACCTCAATATTTCTATGAGATGGACTTCATTATACTCTTTCCTAAGTTCCCTTTGAAAGAGGAAGACAGATTTTTAAAAGCAGTAAAATTGTAAGACGAAGTAGTCGTGATGTTAAGTGATTGTATTAGTAACAAATTTGCTGCAAGTTTAAGGTTCGAAGCTTCTTGAGAGCCTTCAGTGAATTTAATATGAAAAAAAATTTCCCACCCTAATCTTGTTACTACATCACAGATTTTCCTTTTCATTGGCAGTTTAAATGTCATTGAAGAAAAAAAAAACAAGCTTCCCAACTCTTTATATGTATCTAACTATGATACAAACACGTAAATGTTTTACATAAAATTTCAAAAAACTCAACTATTTGCTACTCGTGAATCATGAAAAGCTTAGTTTAAATTTCGGGTTAAGGACGATATCAACAAACACGGCGGAAAAAAAATTATAACAAGAAAGTGGATATGTTCCCTGGCGTTCAGAGCAAGTGTGAAACACCGCGAATGGAACACATACATTCTACTCTCTACTTGTGTTCAGTTGTCATCCACAAGCCTCTCACCGGTAGGTACCAAATATTCGCCTCAGCTCACACTAAGCTAATAATTATTTGAAACTGCATTGCCATGTGAGAAACGTTACATTTGGGACGAGCAACGCCGTCCTAGTTTGTGCTCGTTGGTTTAAAGCAGCATAAACTTATTTAAAGTTGACGAGATTGTTTATTTATGAGTTAGTTTAATACAGACAAAATAATTTATTTATGTGTTAATTAACGCCAACTACAATCATTCAATTATTTGTTTCCGCGTTGCACTTGCATCATAAATTGAAACATGATTTAAGATATTATGATTGTTTTATGTATGCAGTTAAATTTGGACTTGCTATGAGTAATATAGATTTTTAAGAAGACTGTGCGTGGACTGAGAATAACTCGGAGAGAAAATTTATATGGTCATAGCAATTAGGATAACAGAAGAAAGGAGATGAAAATTTCAAGTATATATGTTAAAATTGACGTAAGATTTGTTTGTTACAAAAGCTCTATTATTTGTTAAGTGACGCCAGCAAGAATGCGAAAGTTTCCATTTTGAATTTCGTAAAAATTTTTATTTTTAAATTTGTATGTTTTTCTCCCCAGAGGGAATGCATTAAAAAACTAAAATGAAGAAAGGAGACCCTAAAACATGGTTTTATTATGACCTTTTGGCCCTGAACGGAATTCATGACTAGGAATCAAAATTTTCCAATTAATAGAATAATGAAATCGATAATTAAATGTTTTTACCCACTTACAGTATACATCAGTAATAAGATTCACATGACCTATCTTAAACAGAGAAACGAAAGAACTAACTTTTGAAAGTTGTTTCAATAAATCTGATATAGATAGCGGTTTTTACGATTTTCTCTAGTTTCCTTAAATAATAATTGTATATCATAATTTGCAAATGCCAGTGCATCTTGCATGACCTGTCATTTAAGTAGAAAATAATTTGAACTTAAACTTAAATACATTTTTGCATTCTAGAAATGAAGACAATTTACATTGTGCACCTAAAATTACTGCTTATTAAATAATGTTACAAAAGACTGGAGTAGACGAGCACCGTAAACCTCTAAACAACGCCGTTTTTCGCGTAAAATGTTGCGTCCGCCAGTCACGAATATAGAACGACTGATATCTGGGGATACTCTCACAGGGACTTAAGTAGTAGGGTAATCATGTTTCAAGAAAGTTCCAAAGCAATGATGTATTATAATTTCTTGAGATGGGTAACATCAGCAAGGTGATAAAAGCGAAGTTTCGATGCTCATGTTATACAATGATGTGTCAAACATACGAAAGAACTGCGGCAGTCGAAAGACTGGATAAGAGTGATGGGAGTCGGCTGTCAAGACTCGTTTGAAACGACATGCATGCAACAATGCAACAAATGACATAGCGTTACGCGTGGCCGCTTCGCCTTCGTGACATAACTCCCTTGTCACGGGCGAGCCCAGTGTTCCGTTTCTCCTCCTCAAGACAACCTCAATGGTTCCCAGCGGAGGGGCGGAGTGGAACTCCCGCTGCTCATGCCTCGTTATCACATAACAATGCAACAAATGACATAGTGTTACGCGCGGCCGCTTCGCCTTCGTGCATAACCCCCCTGCCACAGGCGAGCCCAGTAATCCATTGCTTCTCCTCAAGACAACCTCAACGGTTCCCAGCAGAGGGGCGGAGTGGCACTCCCGCTGCTCATGCCTCGTTATCACACAACAATACAACAAATGACATAGTGTTACGCGCGGCCGCTTCACCTTCGTGACATAACACCCCTGCCACAGGCAAGCCCAGTGTTCCGTTGCTTCTCCTCAAGACAACCTCAACGGTTCCCCGCGGAGGGGAGGAGTGGAACTCCCGCTGCTCATGCCTCGTCATCGCTATCGTGACAAAAGTCTCTCGACTTGGGAGACATCGGCGCTATCTCTATCGGCGCGACACGAGATGCGAAGAACATTCTGGGCCAGGTGATCTTAGCTATATAAGCAGTGGCGTGCCTCTATGTCTGCAGTCTAGAATAGCCAGTAGTGCCGAGTGTGTGCGATCATCGGGACGACGCGCGGCGCCGCAGTGTCCAGCGAGTGCAGTGTGCGACCATCGGATGAACTAGTAATGACCAACCAGATCGGAGAGATTTGGCAGGCTATTAAAATCAAGGTCTTGAGATTCGAAGAAGGTGAAGCGATGCGAGTATTGAGCAACGCCGAAATGAAAGGGCGTGGGAAATGGAAGATCCCCGAGAAAACCCGCCGACCAGCGGCAACGTCTGGCATGATTCCTACATTCAAAAATCCCGGAGTGACTCCGCCGGAAATCGAACCCAGTTTGCCTTGGTGGGAGGTGAGTAGTCTAACCACTACACCACCGCGGCCCCACTGACCAACCGAAGTGTAATAAAGTGGAACATATTTATTGAGTGAAAGGCATTTTGGATAATGTAATTTTATGGCAACTGACATTTGAAGATTAAGTGACTGTAGGTAGAACGTAGTGTTCTGATTTTGACATTTTGTTGATATTTATGCTTAACGGGGATATAGGAGCGTAACAAGTTATTGAAAAGAGTTATGTAATGAACACTATATGAAAGGTTATTTAACATTAACCTTGAACAATATTATTTCAATATAAATATGATTGATTATGAACGGGAGGAGCTATACCAATATACCGGAATATTAAATTATATAATTTTATAAAGATTTAACCAACTACGTTCTGAGTAAAGCTTAATTTGAGAGTCCCTACTTTGTTCATGATTCCGGAGGCTGATTAAGATGGCGCAAGTCGACGGCCGAACACACCCATCTTCAGTGGGCTTCTCGTTCCAATGGCCCAACGACAAAAGACACCGCCCACTTCTTTTTTACCTACCCAAAAACTAAGTGAGCCTGCGGTAGGGACGGGAGTTAATTGTATCTCAGGGCTAAGCCCCATACGCCTACAAGGGAAGGAAATCATTCAAGGAGTCATGCATGGCTGCAGCGAGGAATTGGGCTGCCATGGCCAGATTTCGGCCATGACAACCTCCCTGAGCGTACTTATAGCTAAACTACTATTTTAAGAAGAGAAAAGGAAAAACCTGCGTAGACACCGTAAAAGCCCTTTCGACAGGAAATAATTAAACATTTTTGCATGCATTAACAGAAAATGCTACAGGAGACAGATAGGTGGGAACCATGCTCTTTATAAGTGGGTGGAGCAAATACTAGTAGAGGGGGCAGGACAACTTTCATTTCATTGTGCGCTGGCTTAACGAGACTAATGTTTGCACATAACTCTGGTGGGGGAAGTGGCGCAAAGGGGCATCTCTCCCCCGAATCCCCAGTGGATCCCGAAAACTTAAAGATACCGTCCACGGACTACTCTGTCCTATATCGACTGCGTTGTCCCCGTTTACTGGCCGGTGGAGGGGGTTTCTGTGGTTTGCGATTTCATAAATAATTTCAGCGATCACAGCCCGTGTCCTGGATTAATAAGTGAAGGTGTGATCAGGCAGGCCGCTCAGCTAAGGGCCTGACCACAACTCGTAACAGTAGGTAGCATAAAAATAATGAATGCGACTTTATTTATAATTGAGATTAGCATAAGAATTTCACTCACTTATAAAATATAAGTTTTTATAGTATGAATATACGATTTTAATTAGTATATTATAATTTCATAGCATTTTATACAATTGTAAATAAATAAACAAATTTTATGTAGTTTTTATTTTATTTTGTTAAATCCTCCGGTCGTCACTAACATGGATATATCCTAGGCAATTTTTAACAACAGAATTTAAACTCTGGAGCCTCGAAGAAAATCAACTTGAACAATGGGCGTTGCTTAGCGTCAAAAATACAGGGCACGTTATATCTCCCGATCTCGCACGACGCCTGCCTTGCGCAAATTCTCGCACGTTACACGACAATCGCGTGCGTCTTGCATGGTGTCAAAGCTGTTTAAGGCCTTCGTCCAGCTGGAGGTATTTTGCGTGTCCGAGGCACGTTCATCAAATGTCTGGTCACCTTTACATGTGAGGTACTGAAATAACGTGCCATATTTCTCTCGTCGAGTCGCCTCGTAGGTTTTTCGGAAATTACCCTATCTTTTTATAGTGTAGCTATAAAGACTAGGTTGTACTGCATGTACCTGCGGTATGTTTAGTACACCGTAAAAAAAGTTTCGTTTAGTCAATTTGAAGTTTATTAACACTTTCTGAATCAATCCCTTAAACTATTACTCCATGTATGGTGGTTTTCTAAATATGCCATGTATCACAAGCGTTTTGTACTTCTGTTAACATAAAATTACCTTATTTTTTCTTAACTTGAAATTAATTTTACATTTTATTTATAAATTATAATATATCATTTCTAATTAATACGAATAAATACAGTAATAAGTAGTTGCATAAAAATATCATTAAACTGAATGCGTGCGAGTGCAGTGCGCCATCCTTTTGGTGTAAATGTGTAGCCTTGGTTCAGCTTTGTTTGCACGAGGCGGAGGAATATCATGAAATTAGATCTCTAGCTGGGCTTCAGAAAAGTTGGAAGTAACCACGAATGGACAAAAACCAGAAATTATTGTGAAATTCACTTAAAAATCAAACACATTAGAGACTGTAACAGAAAATGGAAACTTATATTCATACATAAAATTTTTTTCAGTGCTATTCTTAAGCAGAAGCCGCTCAAAAATAGTTAACATTTTTTTAGATGACAATTACACGACTAAAGGTGTTCGCTCTGCTTGGATGCCTGGCCATGCGGCGCCTTTAAGCGACTCTGTCCTCTGGGTCGACAACCTCCGAAGGGAAACTCGACGCCTCGCGGCCTCCAGAGACACGAAACCCCCCCCCCC
>NQII01001854.1:51090-69815 GCA_002778355.1 Clitarchus hookeri | reverse complement strand
CCCTTCCACCACCCTCTTCGACTTGGCGTTTGTCATCGGAGATGATTGATTGGCCCGGGCAACAAACAGGGCGTGGTTTCACGTCTCTTGTTCTTATTTCGTCCAACCGATTTCGCCTCGATAAACGACCGACTCCGACAGAATTGCGCTCCCACAATTCGACCGTATCGCGCCAGTGTGTTACATCGTAAAAAAAAAAGCATGTCGGGTTATCAGCTTGCTGATCTGTTGAACTTGTGGGCATGTATGTGATATAACTTCCAGAATATTACCAGGTTTATACCGCAGTTACCCCATAAACACATTTTAAAAACAAAATCTACATATGACTGTTTTTTAAAAACACAAAATAAACCACACTATTAAAAAAAATTAAGCAACTGAAACTGAAAAGCATATCCTTAATTGGTTTTAAGGTGAGCTTTGAAAAGTTACTTAACAAACAGTCAGTGACAGCTTTAGGTCAGAGGCACGGGAAATTTTTCCTAACGTTGTTCAATTATACAAAAGAGTTTCTCCTTGCGTTAAAAAAGTTATCGTGTAGTTTCGCACTCGTTTTTACTGTAAGATATCAAGTTTTGTGCAAAGGGCTTTGTTTTATTATTTGTGTACTGCGAAAACATTAAAATTTCGATGATGATATATATTTTTATAAAAACATTTTGGTGCGCGTTAGAGGTAACCGGTGTACTTGAGGTATTTTTGAGGTAAATTTGAGGCTAATGTGAGACTATTTTTGAGGTATGCTTGAAGTTTATTAGAAAAAAACATTTTATAATGGAAATATGTTTGGATAGTCTATAATGCACGCAGAACGTATCTAGTAATGCAATTTAGTCAAAAGAAGCACTAANATGGAAATATGTTTGGATAGTCTATAATGCACGCAGAACGTATCTAGTAATGCAATTTAGTCAAAAGAAGCACTAAAGTTTATTTATACGACTATTAAAATTTTTCTTTACATTTCAAGGATATGTATTAGGTTATTCATATTGTTCATTATTAAAGTAGCCTGCATTTATGCAACCAAAACTTATCATGATTCTATCTTATCTATACAAATACCAATAACTCAAATAGTAGTAACATCATATAAACAAAATAAAGGTGACTTTGAATTTTACTATTAATGTTTAAAAGAACCAAATCGATCGTTTCAAAATATCACCGTAAATTATTTATACAATAACCTGTTCAATTGTAAGACATTTTTTTTAACCATATATGTTGAAATTATCGTTTAAAACTTGATTTGTTGTCTGCATTTTTTTTAACATTTGGTGGCCATTATGCATACCTTATACTAATATACGTTGACGTATTATGCGGTACTGTGACAGTTGTCTATATTAATACCATGTTACAATAAAATTATTTCAGCAACAGTTAGGATTATGCTTGTTAGACCTCCGTCTTGCGTACTTTGAGATGAACATAACTAACGTGAAATAGGTTTCGCGTTTAAAACTAGTGACAACAATATTGGCACCAACGCATCCAGAAAACGCGATATTACCACACGCGCGCACAAAAACAGCATTTATATTAAGGCATGATGTCCCCAACACACATAAAGACATACGTACTTAAACACTGACAATAATATTGTGACAATGGCTAGAGACCTGAAGAATTCACGGATTATTTTGGGACAAGCTAGAATTCAAAATACGTGCGTTTATATAACTTTAGCCATTGGTCCACACATTGTTTGACACCTCCTGGAGAACGGTGTCCAATTGTCGCCTTCCACTGTGGCAGCAGTCAACCAATGTGCAGTTGATATCGCCATATTTGTACATAAGACTGTAGAGTCTAGCCTGCAGGTCACTCAACTCGCGAATTTTTCAGGTCTCTAACAACGACTAGCTCAGATAACTACCACTAATGAATTTATGTATATTTGTTATATACGGCACGTATAATAATTTCAAGAAGCTGCACTTTTAAAAAATAATTTTTTTTTCGGTAGAATCATTTCTAACGACTTCACACGATCAACAAAAAAAAAATGTAAATACACGTCAGATGCTTACCTAAAATTTTTGCTCCATTTTCAAGACATAACATCTCCCCACCTNAATTTTTTTTCGGTAGAATCATTTCTAACGACTTCACACGATCAACAAAAAAAATGTAAATACACGTCAGATGCTTACCTAAAATTTTTGCTCCATTTTCAAGACATAACATCTCCCCACCTACCAAATAGTAACGAATGTGATATCTGTATAATGATAAATTCTACGGAAATGTTATTAACGAATGAAAAATTCGAGTTGTTTGATTATAAAGCACGACTTGACCCGGGATCGTCTTCGTAAACTGATCAGTTCGACATTATCTGAAAATTAATGAGACGCCTTATTAATGTCATAGCCAGTAAGAAAACGATAGAAAGTTCATTTTGTAAGTAACAACCCGATGGTTGTCATAACTTTTTTTTTTCTGTATTTATAACACGAACAAGATAAAAAAAACCTCCCTTGTGAATTTTAGAAGCACTGCATTGTATTAGAGAGAGAGAGAGAGAGAAAGATAGAGAGAGAGGGAGATAGCGTGAGAGGCAGGCGGAGAGAGAGAGCACGGAAAATCTATTTTACCCATAACCTTACTGGCGACGAAGGAAATCCAGTTTGACACGCAAGAAGCATGGGCCGGATATCTATAAACGACGTCTTCTCCGGAAATTAGATTACCTATGACTACCTCATTCAAACAGAATCGCGCACGCCCTTTCACGACAAGAAAAAATGTGACTTACGAATTTTTTATGCGATTTAAAAAACTTCCTCCTGATGTCACGAGGAGTGAAAACCAACACGTGAGCGTGATCATAGTTCACCATAGTTGCAGAAGTTATACTTATTTTAAAGCTGGCAACAAAATACCTGTTTAAGAAATTTACTTTGGATTCAGGTAAATAAGTAACAGACGAAAAAGTTTGGAAGTAACATACCTGGTCACTAGTTTTCTGAAATGTTGTGCAGCAGATCCCAATTGCTGATTAAAAAAACACCCCAACAGAGCGTATCCGTCTATCACATGGAGCATGCTGTTGCAGGCTCCACCATTTCTGGGGGTCGCGGTGGCTGAGCGGTTAGCCCGCCCGCCTCCCACCAAGGCGAACCGGGCTCGATCCCCGGCCGGGCCACTCCCGGATTTTCGCATGTGGGAATT
The DNA here is from genome assembly GCA_002778355.1 of Clitarchus hookeri. Lineage (NCBI taxonomy): Eukaryota > Metazoa > Arthropoda > Insecta > Phasmatodea > Phasmatidae > Clitarchus > Clitarchus hookeri. Next base: position 66,632 of record NQII01001854.1, on the reverse strand, counting down.
TTGCCGGATAATGCCGCTGGTCGGCGGGTTTTCTCGGGGATCTCCCATGTTTCCCCCGCCCTTTCATTCCGGCGCTGCTCTATACTGACCTCATGCACCATCATAGAATCTCGAGGCCTCGCTCTTAAGAGCCGTTCAAATCTCTTCACTCACTCACTTCACCATTTCTATAGATTATATTATATAAAATTCAAATTTTTCATCAAATTTTGCAAAGTCATCGAGATTACATGTTTGCTAAGTTGAAACACTCAATTATTACTTAAGATAAGAATAATTCCTTTATAACATACGACTCCACGAAGAAGCTTCTTAAGTGGGAATACATTTTCACGAAAATTACTGCAAAACGCAGACGTAATACAAGTCAAATATATTAATTACTATGAAAATCCTTTTTTTAACAAACTTTTATTTTATGGCTGGTTTTCAGATGTTGGCAAACTCGTTAAGGCTGTTTAGTGATTTCCAAAAGTTTCATTTGAGGAAAGTGCATATTACGAATATTTTTATAACTACGCAATACACTAATAAAAAACATCTCATTCTTGGTGATAAATACACAATAAAATTTAATAAAAACTATAAATTTATAACGCTCAACGAATATTTTCGCAGATATAAAGTGAAAAAATAGACTATAATACAATGAAGATCGTGGTGGTAATAATTAAAACGATAATAATATGTGGTTTGTAGTAAAAAAAAAAAAACACCAACAAACCGAAAATAAAATATTTACACTGCTATTCCAGCAACTGCTATTCCAGCATACTCTGAATTTCTACGAGGTTATCACCGACAAGCATGTTTGTGTGTCGCCTGTTTGTGTGTCGCCTAACGGAATTTGAAAGAAATCCTGTGTATTGTGTCGTGATCCCAAGCTACTTGCGCATCTTTTCGCTGAATATTCTGGCTGTTAGTTTATCCTCTCTTTGTGCACAGCGCACAATAACGTGCTTTCTACGTCCAGATCAGTAGCAAGTTACTGAACCCACGGCATCGCTTCTTTTAAGAGCATCAATATTTCCGTTCCTCCTGTTACCTCCATTCTTCTGCGCGAGGACATTTTACACACGCTCTGCTTTTCGAACCGGCCAGATGATTGATTTATATATTTTATTTTTTACTTTTCATGTGAACCGAGGGCGTCGAACACATTACCAGCGGACGAAAAAAAAGGGCAGAATGAATTTTGTAATAAACGACATTTAAAGCACAACATCGCCTCTCAATCGTATATGCGTAATGTGTGTTTGGATGGGGAAAACAGCAGGATTTAAGAACCAATATTCTTCGACGAAGTCAGCTAAAATAAAAAGTAACATTTTAAAATATTTAAGAATTTAAGAATTACCCATAGTGCTCATTTCTAAACTTTTAAAAAATAATTTCGGCAATTTTTCATTATTACAAAATTAACAAATTAGAGTTTAGCTAGACTNAATTTAAGAATTTCTAAACTTTTAAAAAATAATTTCGGCAATTTTTCATTATTACAAAATTAACAAATTAGAGTTTAGCTAGACTCATTTGTGTTGAAATATTAAAAAATTGTTATTAAATGTAATGCATGATATAGAACCTCATCTCAATTATTAAAAGCTAATACGAGGCTCACTATAACTATGTTTTCTAGTCACTGCATGACCGTATGGCACAATTAAGTTTAAACATGATGTGTATTGAGAAGCATCGCTCTAAGTTGACATTCGGCAATCGCCCCTTGTTTGCGTCCTTTATCACTGTGCGCTTGACAGTTAAATAATAAAAGCATTTNTTTTCTCTCAAATGAACAATAGACTTCGCAGGTTAGCGTCCTTTATCACTGTGCGCTTGACAGTTAAATAATAAAAGCATTTTCAGAAAGATAATATATATGATGAACTATTATCCAACCCGATAATGGCGTGTAATTTTTTTATTTTTCATTTCTGACTAGTTGAGACGTTGATAGTTGATTGATATATTTTCGAAAACGTATTTCTGCTTCACACAATGAAAATGGTGTTGTGCTGCCTTCGAATTGTATTTTTTTCCCTCGTTTATCTTTGAGCTCTGGCAAATACAATGCAGAAATGGTAAAAACAAAGGGTCCTTGAGCTTGAATATTTGGAACAAAATTAAGCTCGAGTGAATATTTTAAGCATTGCTAACTGTCCACACCCTTGTTAAGTTAGCAATTAAAAAGATTTCAGGAATTTAAACCCATCTAAATAGATGTTTGTGTAGTACATTCTATTAATTTAATTTTAGTTCAGTTGGTACTCCATTCCGACTGGCCGAAAGCTGTACGGTCTGTTATAAATCTATAGTTAAAATCTATTAGTTTATGCGTGAGTACAAAGAATTACGTTGCCACTAAAATTAATTTTATATTTAAAATATAACGGTTATTTGGAACAGAATGACTCAGTCATAAATCTCTATTATGTTTGAGTGAATAAGATGAGCTGCACATCCACATACGCATTGGCTGAGAAGGGGAAATACATCAGAGGGGGCAGGAATCTACACACGCAGCTTGTTCCAAAGCTTCAGGATAGCACGAGTCATGTGATGTTATTATGCCAGCCTATCCTCTTAAAGGGCTCGAGTTCGTTCTGCGCGTCACTTTCTAAACGTAACGTATGTTTATTTAGCATTAGGCAGTTTATAACGCCAATTTTAAAGTTCTGAGCTAGGTACATTTTAAGCAACAGACAATGTTAACGAAATGTTTGAGAACCCAATTAAGTAAAAAAAAAGTTACGTCTTGTGAGGCTACGTGATTTCTGTAAAGTTTTGATTCGTAATTTGTGAACCGAGAGGACAAAGTTTAAAAATAATAACATATTTGTTATGTAATTTTGACCGGTATTACCAACTACGAAAAAAAAAGATCGTGTTTAGACAGATTCCCATCACATTCGGAATGCGGCTTGTCAAGCCAAGTGCATCAAGTATTGCCAATTTAATTAACATTTTCCATGCTGTTTAAAAATGAAGGTAAATTTTTGCCCACGATTTACTTTAATACAAGTTGCTAGCGATATAACGCTCGGCTCCCAAATATTTTTCTGCATTAATTCTCGTGCGCGTGGTAGGTATGCAATAACCTCTTCCACGCCTTATTTTTAAAACACTCGCCAACAGCTTGGCAATGAAATTTTCCCAACTCAGATGTGGGTAGCTATATTTAGTTTTCCACCTAATTTGTAATTACAGTCGTATCGGATACGTGATTTCAGATTATTATCCTTTCACGGTTTATTCACACTTTTCTGAAGCCCTGCCTAAGTTCTACTTACAGGATATTCCTCCGCCTCGTGCAAACTAAGCTTAAACAAGTCAAGAAAACAACATCAAATGACAACGCACCGAATTTGTGCTCACTCAGTTGTAATAATATTTTGTAAGATAACTATTTCTTACTAGGAGCTACCAACACACATGTTTTATTACTGTTTAAATAAATATTTATTATAAATCAAATATTATAATTTATAAATTATATATTGATAAAACTTCAATTTAACGAAACATGAGGTCCTTTTATGTTAACAGAGGTATAAAACGCTTGTAATACATTATGCTGACATACCATTGTGAGGATAAATATGGCTTAATGTTCATGGGCGTTGTTAAGGCATTTCGTATCAATATCAAAATTATAAACTAAAAGTATATAATTTATTTTTCAGTGCACACACTGAGCAAACGTTACTTTTCCTGTAGACATAGCAACATAGTTTTGTTCTTGGTAAACTGTGAAAATAATCATATACCACGTACTGCATGGCGAATGCGCCGGCTGCAGCGACTGACGTTAGGAACTCGTGATTACCAAAGCTTCCCATACTTTGACCATTAGGCCATGCAGCCGGGGGCGCTACGCTCGATGTGCATATTATTGACAGTATTCCTCAGAACTGTCTGTCTGTGCCGAGTTGACCTGCACATTTTTATGTATTACTCAAATGTCTCTTAAACATACTTCAAAATTGCCTCAGATATAAAAAAATTCTCAAGCCTGCCTGAGGCTACGAAACGATTTCAAAGAGACATAATATTTCGAACTTAGCTTTAGCTCTCCCCATGTACTTCCTCAGAGAACTTTACTTGAACTCGTGCAGCTGAGAGCACGCAACGCTTTTTATTTTTTAGGAAGTTTACTAGAAGTAAAAGCAGCAAGTCACGGAAACAAGAAATAAAATACCTATTTTTCTTTCTTCCTTTATTCCTAGCATGAGAACATNTTTATTTTTTAGGAAGTTTACTAGAAATAAAAGCAGCAAGTCACGGAAACAAGAAATAAAATACCTATTTTTCTTTCTTCCTTTATTCCTAGCATGAGAACATTACACTTCACAGCTGCAGAATGTTCATGGGAAATAAATAATGATATAATTCGATGTGAACCTTTCATCCAGCTGTAAGTGCTTTCTAGCTGGTTGCATAGTGATCAAGTTTCTCAGTCTATCAAACAGTTTATTAGTTTATTAAAAAAATACAACCTCAATGCTCTTGCCATCTCCCATGTCCAATGGAGTGATGTGAAAGTGTTTTCGGAAATAGACATCGTCTGCGTCAACTCCGTCTAACTATTGTCTTCGTCACCTGCCTCCCCAACATGTACATCATCAAGTATCATTTCATTCGCAGTTGGAGTCTCGCTGCTCCATTAGTAGAGACCGGAAAAATTCGTGAGTTCAATGACCTGCAGCCTAGACTCTACAGTCTTATGTACAAATATGCCGATATCAAATGCACATTGGTTGTCTGCCGTCACAGTGGAAGGCGACGATTGGGCCAGCATTCTTCAGGAAGTGTCAGATACCGCGTGGGCAAATGGCTTAATTTATATAAACGCATATGCTTTGAATTCTAGCTTGTCTCTAAATGAATCCGCGAATTTTTCAGGCCTCTATCCGTTAGTCTTCACGTCTGCTAATTCCGAATCGTTACTTTGAAGTTCGTGCATTTCATGCGAGTGTTAAAAAAGTTATATACATTTAACGTGAACCTACTGTATCGCATGCTGCACGTAGCTACCTTCAGCTGTATATCATCAGATAGCGATATTAATGTTCCCATTGTCGTCTGCTAGCCAAGCATGCAATGAAGACTGAGATTACGGCTTGGATGAATGTGACAGATTTAGTATTTCCGACGAGGCAGTAGGTAGATGATGGTGGTCCTATCTTCAGTTATTGGAGTCAACACCAGGCTAGTGAATACTCCCCTCACAGGTCTTGATGTTGCTGTTCAAGATATTCTTCCAGGAGAACTGCCTAGAGCACTGTTACTCAGACTTTTTTTTAGGTGGCCATATTAAGAAAAACTAAGACCGCCGCTGGCCGCACTTACGACACTTGACATATAATATTTGTGAACTTAAAGTAGGTAGGTAATTCGCTGACATTTAAAATTCAGAGTGTCGTGTATCGTCTTGCAAGTGGTTTGTTTATTCGTTCGATACGGCGATGGCGGGCGGAGGTAGTAGGTCAAAAATATGTACAGAAGTCGCCTGACGTATAAAATAATGAAAAATATCGTCTAGTTTCATTAGTGACTTTAACTTTAATTTCGTATTATGTATGGTTTTTTTTATTTTTGTAACAGACACCCAAAAAATAAGACTTTGGTAACTTGTATCTACTGAAGCCGGCGAGCGTGAACCACAAAGAATGGGCCCGCGGGCCGCAGTTTGAGTACCCCTGGCCAAAAGTCTTTTTCAAAATGAAATATCACCTGACACCTTTCTTTACGCATTCATTCTTCGCAGGTCTTCTCGCAGTGTGCACTGTCGGCCACTTGGCGATGAAGGCCAAAGTCTAGGCACCATATTTGTTGCAGTCAAGAGCAAGTCATCACCGATACCAATAAACTTAAATAGCGGGAGACAGAGCTCTTAAGAAATAATTTTCTCTTCCCAGCGGTGAAAAGAAAAACTAATTAACGGCTCAAATAACAGAAAAATAAATGTAAAAAAAAAAATTTGTGGGAGATTCGTTTTCCATTAAGGTCAAAATATTTATGAATTTTACGCCTGTCAACTACATGGATACTTAAACGGTGGCACCAAAAACGCATTAAAATATTCTTAATAATGTCATTTGTATGCATATAATCCCTCTTTACGCAACATACATCATGGAAATTCATGCCAGTTCGGGAAGAGCACATACCTCAACGAAAAGCCGACTCAGAAATTGACTTACTGCCAAAATGTTTCATGTCAGCAAATAGGTGCAGTGGGCTGAGGCCTGGATTGGGTGTCAACAACCTGTTCATTGTCGGGGACTGCTGAGAAATAACTAAGTCGTTGTAGCAGTAAATCATGGATTTTTTTTTAAATCTTACTGATCTGTGTTCTACTTCCATTTCAGTCTAGACCGTGGTGGTACTTGGTTCACCAAACACCAACTTCCTTGCCTTATTCGCTCATTACATCCAAGAACAATAAGCTGTTATACACACCCATGCCAGATATAATTGTTACATCACCGAAAAAGCGATCTCCATACTTAACGTGGATGAAGATTACAAATTTATCAAAATTTTGGGCTCAGTCAAATATCGACTGTAACAAAATTTCAACCCACCACCAAAAATAAAACCTTTAAAAAAATGTTATGTTAGGCACAACTTAATGATTTCAATAAGCATTCATTTGCACAGACTTTGGTTTGTAGCTAAAAATAAATACAACTTGCCATCCTAAAATAAATTAAAATATCTAAAGTACGGCATTCAAGGCTATACAGGGAAGATACCATAATGTTCTACCAATTTCGAACGCATGTTAGGAAAAAATGAAACAGAAATTATCCGTATTAAAAGTTAATACAATAATCTCGGAACGCTCTGAGAAATCCCATGTACCCTTAGCGGAGCATGTCAAAGAAACTTAGAAGTTGCAGTGATATAAACACACATTTGCGTATCCTGTGCACAAAACTATATGTTATGCTTATACGCATGCCCTGCATATATAGGCGGTGCACAGTAAAATGAGCACTTTTGAAAGCCCTGCTTAAGATCTACTTGTAATAACGTTGCGTATTAATCCGCCTTATGTAAAATTAACATTACCATAGGCCTATTCACTTTATTCATTCGTCGGTCAATTGAAACTGTGAAATTATTAACAAAATAAATACTTCACAAATCTGCTTATTTTTACACTTCGATGCATTAAAAAAAAATAAAGCGAAAGGAATAATTTTAACTTTTCACAAAACGTTACCTAACGATTTTTAATTGACGTTAAGATATGGAACTACATTCCATCCATCATTACCAACTTTACTGAACGAAAGCCACTCAGTGCGCCCGTTAAAATATATGCATGCAGGAACAGTGAATTTTTCCTAAGGTTCGTTTCTAAAGTGTTCACTTTATCGTGAACAGTCTTTACAAGCTTATTCCTTCTGCATAAAAATGTAGACAATATTTTTAAAGTTTTTGTTTTGTAACAGCACAAATAAATTACTGTGCATGAACGTTCTTCCCTTGCAGTTTTCACGCGCGGCAGTTTATGACAGGCGACGTCTTCGCCATCGCCTCGCTGGCACGCTGTTCAGACCCAAGACAACCTCGGAGCAATTTAACATCGATTTCCTCTCGTCATTCCAACTAGGACGAGAACACTGTACGACTCACTACCTCGCGCGCCACACACAACAATCCACTCGACACACTACAGAAGAAATCCCAACAAGAGATATCATTTTCCCCTTTTTCCTAACATTGAGCTACCAAAAAACGAAGCACATGGCATGAGATGTTTCTAAGAAAAAATTCAAACATGTTATTACCACACGACAATATTTGGCGTATATTAATAAGATATCTTCTTGAGTTGAGAAGAGAGATCTGGGCGGCTCTTGAGAGTGAAATGAGGTGAGAATGCAGCAGCGCCGGAATGCAAGGGCGGGGGAAATGGGAGGTCCCCGAGAAAACCCGCCGACCAGCAACTCCGGCACGATTTCCAATTTCGAAAATCTGGGAGTGGCCCTGCAGGGGATAGAACCCGGTTTGCCTTGTGGGAGGCGAGCAGTCTAACCGCTCAGCCACCGCGGGCCCCGTGTGCAACTGGAGTTCACGGAATAAGCGCCTATTTCAACCATGTGTTCGTAATTGCTCAGTGGCCAAGATACGATAACTTAGATACAGTTAGGGATCTTAAAACCTTATTATTACATTAAGTCTTGTTTCGGTGAGTTTTCAAAAAGCGAAAATAACATTCTTCCCGTTAAATTGTCGGTGTAAGATCGCTCTCTGACCCCTCGTCTATTAGCATTCTGACTGGTAAGTTCAGATACTTAATTACATCAGGTCACAGGATATTATCAAGCGTGCACGTAAAGCACATATCATTTCCCGTGAAATTAAAAATGTGCTAAAATTTGGAGTATCATATTGGGCCTATTAGTCGCTGGAGGAATATATAACCTCATAAAAAACGGCACTTGAAGTTGTGTTTTTTTATCTTATATATTTACCACTTATCTAATTTACAATGGCGTTAACTCAGTACCCACGACACTTCTGTAACACTTCGTTTTCATTTACCCAATGTATTTGAAGACTCGAAAAGTATGAATGATCGAATAATGCAGATTAAGTGACATATAAGAGTGATAAATGTGGCATGGCATTTGCTAGGCGCGATAACTTGCATAGGCATGCAAAAACCTGCGTAGCTGTAGGACCCTCACCTGACAAAAACCGCCGTGTACAGTCTCCTTCGCAGTAGGGTACGAGTTTACTTCCCACTAAACCAAGGTTTCAGGATGAGCACCCACCATCGTGCCGGCAACCATTACGACCAAGAACCAAGGCAGTGTCTGGGTTGGTTAATTACAATAATTTCGTGGAGGCCAAAACTGCATTCGATCACAGTCTAAAGATCTATGCCTCCCCAGCGAGAGCAGGTATTCGAAGGATATTTGCGCATGATTAACTCGAATGGGAAAAAACATCGCTATTGGCTCTCCACATAAACACACCACCAATAAAATTTACTATATGGCTCGAATGCAGCTTAACAAAATTGACCCATTCAAAGAAAGGGAGGTATTCGAATCGAAAGGAAAGATAACAAATATACTGTAAAACCTCATACTGGAAATATACATCACGAGAAAGAAACACATAAAGAGCGTGTATAGGGGTAAATATTAACGAAAAATCAATCACCGAGGGCCCCTTCCCCTCTAAATATCATGTTTCCCCCCCTTCAGCAAAACATTTGTTGACTTTTTTTGTTGAAAAAAATCATGTGCTGTGTACAGATGCGTTATACAGCTTTCTATAGAGTAAGCATGGCTCGAAAAACCCAAAAACAGAGGTAAAATCACTTCGCTACCCCCACGGTATGCGATATGCACAGTGAAGGATCCCATGCATTCTCCCATTCCAAGGTATATACGCTCATAATTAAATAACAATTCCTCCCAAGTTTAAAATCAGTACGTTGTTCACCCACCGCAAGTACAAAATCATAAAAAAACAACTGATAAATTCGGCAAACGAGATTACTTTATTTTCATACATTCGCAAGCGCTCGCTCCGTTAGAGATGTATCTTATCCACAATAAAACACTCCCGTCCTCAACGGCAGAGTCACACCACACTGCTATGAGACTTAAGCCAAATGAAAAGTAACATGCGAACATGTGTATGCATATGTGAGGCCTCTAATCCAGCAGGTGTCAATAGCATTCACTCTTTATGAATTACGCCAACTAAAACGCAGTTTTATTCCTGAGATACTGGTCAACCATAATATGAATTCCAGCAAAGACACGCGCATACATCTCTCATTCACCACCCGTCGACTTCGTCGAGACATATAGGGATAGACTTCACAAGTGCGAACAAATTAGAGCGTATTGCAGACAGTGCATTACGGAGGCCATGCGATTTTAGAGTTATTTTAATCAATTTAGAACGCTAGAAAATTAATTCTATGTACAATTTTTTTGTAAATATATGCTGGCTCAAACTCCACCTTGGTTTTTTTTGTGTAAAAATCAAATGCGTTATTATATATTAATTCCGGTGAGATTTTGTAATGCTACAAAAATGAGAAATAAGGAAAAAAAAAAACGGTACATTCTCCACCTGCTTATACGTCAAACACACACAAACACGCACACACAAAGAGCTTGAAATATCCCAACTTGCTAGCGTGAGTGATAATGGCATAAAACAACTATTAAGACAGAAGCGTACGTAAAGAAGTGGATAGGAGTCCCATTACAGAAGTAAACGAGAGACACGTGCAGTCGTAATATGAGCTCGCGCACACATCCAGCCGCGCTGCACCAGGTGTTGAATTGGACTTTGCCTTAGTGCACTGACCTCTGGATTGCTGTGCTGAGATTATGCCACGTCNTTGTCGCTCCAGCAGCATGTTTTATTTCTCACACACGCTAACTTTAATTCATAGGATAATAAACACAGATATCTGCACGCACTAGTAAAACCAGGGAGGGCAGGCCCATATTCACCGTGATCCGGGTTCGATTCTCAACCCTTCCGGCACGAATTTTGTTTTTAAAAATCACCCCAGGTGAATGCCAGTATGGTTTCTTGGCCGAGTCCTTACTGGTTCCCGTTTTACCCAGCAACTCGCTCCGTCACAATAAAGTATAAATTTACTTTTATTATTATTTTAGCTTGCACACCACCTAGAAAATGTAAGCCTACACTACTATTTTACGAGGATCAAACAGACAGTCACGAATAAAACATATGTACATCTATTCATTATAAGAGGAAGGGGGTTGCGCTATTTTCTCTCGCATCGAATCCGCGTCATCGGGCTTTGAGAATCACGAGTCATCCTCGTTTCGAGAAAAAAAAAAAAAAAAAAAAAAAAAAAAAAAAAAAAAAATCAGGCATACCGAGATACAATTTTACATTTTACAGGTATGTAAAGCTACCATTTTGCACCCGATTCGTTGTTGGCCAGTTTGATAATACTAGAAATATATACTGAATCGGGTCGTTATTATTCTCTTCGTAACCAAACGAACGAGTCCTTTTATTCGCTAATGTATATACTTAGAAGTATTTTCACGTCCACGTACACAGTGATCAGTTAGTATTAAACCGTATTATTCATGACGAGGGGGGAGGGGACTAACAGAATATTTGATCCGCACACTTCCGCAAATACCAATGTAAACCTCCTTTCAAGAATAAAAGATTTAAGCCTTGTTTCGACGGAAAAACCTAAGACATTTTGCGCCGATTATATTTAGGTATTATATATGTATTTTTTTTATAAGGTAAGAGAAAAAAGGCAGCCCATTACAGAAATAGGAAAAAAATATGCCTATTAACGAAATTAAGCTAATACCAGTAATTATGGAAATAATATTAAGACCCTAAAGTGATTTGAAAATTACCATACATTTTAAACCAAATTAGAAACAAAAAAAAACAAAATAAAAAAAAATAAAAAAAAAGGATTTTGTTGGTAGCATTAGAGATAATATATATACTTAAATAAAAGTTATATAATTTCTATAAAAATATTATTTCTATTTAAAAAAAGGATTATGTTTGTATTAATAAGTTAGTATATACCAATTTTTTTGAGAACAAAAACATTACCAAAATTGAGAGAATTTTTAAATATTATGTTAGCTAAAAAGTACTAGAAACTGAAAAAAGTATAATCAGACTCCAGTAACAGTTAGCAACATTTAACAAACGATATATCATAACATAAAGAATCCTTAGATGTTAAGGACGTGTAACAAAACCGAAAAGCAACTAAATGTATTGGATCTAAAAAATTCATATTTAGTCATCGTTAATGGTAATATTTTAACAGCCATATTTTGATAATATTATAGTCAAGCATTCTTTATGTTATCATTTATCTAACACACCATAGTCAATTCACGGTTAATTCCAACTTTTCTGAAACCCTGCTAAAGTTCTACTTCCAGGATATTCCTCTGCCTCATGCAAAAAAATCTTAACTATGTCTCGAAAATTACACCAAAGGGCCTAAGCACAACATTCGTGCGCACTCAGTGTCATAATATTTTGCTTAAGAACTATTTCTTACTTGGCATTACCAACACACGTATTTGCCCTCCGTTTTTATTCATATTAATTACAAATAAAAAATCGCGCTGTAAAAAAAATTCTGGGAAACTTCCTAAACTGTACTGGATGTTTTGAACCCATATATTGTATGGAAATATTACCACATATCAAACTGCAAATGTAGGAACGTTTAGTATCACTACTGTACAAAGTTGGTAACTTCCCTACGCATTTGACTGTTACCATGGCAAATATAGGAACGCTGCCATGGACGTAGGGGAAATAATTTTGCCATATGCTCTTCCCCACTATACATATACACTGATGGAGTAAATTTGAAAATAATTTCTTAGAGTGCATAATTTATAAATACAATATAAGTAAAAGTTGAATTTAAACAAATATAGGGGACTTATATGTCAAAACAATTTTAAAACGCTTGTGACACGTGGAATATTTCGGTAACAACCTAACACATCATATGTGATTTTTCAAAGGTTTGTATCAAAACGTGTGAAGAAACCGTGAATAGATTATATTAAATAATTCAATATTTTGGGTAATGTTTTTATCATGGAATTGATATAACTGAAATCCATTTTTAAAAATAGTATCTCTTAAGAAGTCCCATATTTATGCGTTTAGTTATAGTCGTACGTAAGTGGTTAGAGTCGCGGACTCGCAAAATTTAGACCCGGGTTGAAATATCGTTCAGGTATGAAATTATTTTTATCTTCTATAAATGTATTTTTTTTATACACAGTGTAACACCCGCCAAACGAAAGTTGAAGATTTATGTTTCGATATCTCTGTTTTTTTTAACTGGAGGTACACAAAGCTAATTAGCAAACACACGGAGATGTTCCGTCAATTCACGGTAAGTTGTGTGAAATTGACCGAAAGTCAGTTTTTGGAAAACGTGTCCGTAAATTTACGGATAGTTTACCGTTAGTTCTGAAGAAAACTTTACCAGCAATTTTCCACATAACGAAGGGAACTTTTTTAAAACAGTGTACATCGTAGACTATGTGATGCCGCGCCACAAGCGGCACTTCCTTTGACAGGGGAATTTTACGCGCTAATTACGCCGAGCTAGCGAGGCACTTTCTTTTTTTTTTCGCGCCTAAAGGTCAAGCCTATTTGAAGCAGCCGTTGCCGAATTACGTTTACGCGCGTTCGCTTAAAATTAGCGTGCCCGGAAAGTCCGCTCGTCGACACGACCTCACCGCGTCAGCTCGTGACGTCATACACGAGCTCTGCGTCTCGCTTCCGACATAGAACATAAATGTATACAGAAGTGAAACTGCTTTGCGAATCTTTTGATGTAACTGTACTCAATCTCTGATTGGCCGTGAGAATATCTGGAAGCGCGTCTTTGGTCTGATGAGGGGCCGCGGTGGCTGAGCGGCTAGCCTGCTCTCCTCCCACCAAGGCGAATCGGGTTTAATCCCCGGCCGGGCCACTCCCGGACTTTCGCAAGTGGGAATCGTGCCAAACGATGCCGCTGGTCAGCGGATTTTCTCGGGGATATCCGGTTTCCCTGTCATTGCATTCCGGCGCTGCTCAATTATCGCCTCATTTCACCCTCATCGGCTGTAAGACCCAGTTGTTAAGAGCGGCCCAAATCTCTCAACTTCACTCGTTTGTCTGATTGGCTGTAGCGTGGTGCGGATTAATGCCTATTGTTTTTGGGCTGCTGACTGCGGATTAAGTAACAAGGCGAATGGAGTTAAACCACCTAGTAGGTTAATATAGTCTATTACTTTGTAAATCAAACCTTTGAAAAATCACCCCATTGTGATGTGTTTAGTTGTTTCATAAAAATGTGATATATCACAAGTGTTTTATACTTCTATTAACATAAAAATATGTTTTTTTAGATTAAATTGAACTTTTACATGTAAATATCACCTATAAATTATAATTTTTTGTTTAAAATTAATAACAATAGAAACAGGGAGAACATATTTGTGTTGGTAATGCTTGGTAAAAATAGTTCTCATGCAAAATATTGTTAAAATGAGTGCGCACGAATGTGGTGCGTTGTCATTTTCGTATAATTTTCTAGACTTAGTTAAGCTTCGTTTTCATGAGGCGGAGGAATATCCTGGAAGTAGAACTCTAGAAGGGCTTCAGAAACAATGACACAGAGTTGAAATGACGTGGCGATTCCTTTGATGTGCACGTGCCCATATTCTCTGATTTCCTGTTGGTTGAAGTCGAAGTGAAGTGCTGGCTGGCAGACAGGTTGCCAGGCGCTGATTGGCGAACGGCATTCCGACATGTTGCTGGATAGTCACGCCGTTTCGGTGGCGTGTGTGTGGCAAGAGTTCGCTAAATAGGTGGCTATTTCACCTCCGTGTTCTGCATTTCTCTGTGGCTGAGCCATGTTACTGGGAAATGGCGCCATTTTGGTGTATCGTGCAGCTGGAGTGGAAAGTTTTGGGTGCCTCTTAACGTCGGAGTCTCGAGAGCCGATGATCAGAGAGAGCAAAATTTCGCTAATTTTTTTTAGGACAAGCCAGACTTTAAACACATGCACATTTGTGTTATGTTTGCAATTTGATCACAGTTAATTGGTAGAGACCTGAAAAAATTCGCGAGTTCCATGACCTGCAGTGTTATGAACAAATATGCCGATATTAACTGGACTTTGGTTTGTCTGCCGACTAGGTGGAAGGCGACATATGGACACCATTTGCCAAGAGGTATCAAACACAGTCTAAACCAATGGCTAAATTTATATAAATGCTAGCGTTTTTAATTCCAGCTTGTCCCAAAATGAATCCGCAAATTATTCAGGTACCTATTTATCAGACACACGCCCAGATGAGCTCCGTAACCAATAACATACCTTGCAAGAAACAAGCAGCGGATCACCTGCCACCTGGTCTGATGTAAAACTCGCTACACGCTAGGGGTAGCATCCAACGAGCACAAAGCTGAAGCTCGGTAATACATAGAATCGTGGAGTCTAGCGTATAGGTCGTTTTAAACGCGAAAGTTTCCTGTCCCTACCGACGAGAATGGAACGAGGTGAGTATGGAGCGGCACCAGAATGCAAGAGCGGGAGTGGGAAACGGGAGTTCCCTGAGAAAACCCGCCGACCAGCGGCATCGTCAGGTGCGATTCCCACGCGCTAAAATCCGAGGAGGTGACCCCGCCGTGAATCGAACCCGGTTCACTTGGGTTCGAGGAGAGCGGACTGACCACTGCATCACCTCCCCCCTCCGTTCGTGTGGCTGAAGTTCACCCGGACAAGCCGCTGTCTCGTTTCCGTAGTCTTGGATACCCAGTGACCTTGGCGTGCCGTCTCGTGCCTGCCCTCGCCGCGATCGAACTTCCTTCCCGAGAAATCGGCAAAGAGGCGCGTTGTTGAGCAGTGCACGAGTTTCCCGGAAGAAGGCGAGGTGGATATTTCGGAGGTGGCTTCATGCATTAACTAGCGAGCGAGCTACCGTCCCGTGGGACGGTACCCCCCCCCC
>NQII01001854.1:0-51015 GCA_002778355.1 Clitarchus hookeri | reverse complement strand
CCCCCCAGACACACACACACACACACAGCGCAGCTATACGGATTGCATGCCTGCTAATAGCTTTAGATGACCTGCACCTTGAAGTTGCCGACTATAGTTAGTGGCAGTGGAATTCCGTGAAAAGATTTCCAGACAAGTTATATTTAATAACACCGCAGGACCGCTGACGCATGTTGATTGGCTGAATTTCTTTTTGACCCGTGATAACTAGCGGCAGTGATATTTCGCGAAAATATTTCGAGACAAGATACAGTCCAAAGCACCGCAGGGCCGTCCAGCTTCTTTGATTGGCTAGAAAGTGTTCTGGCACGTGTTAACCGTTTGCGCACGAATCACGAAGGTTCAGTGTCGGAGTTACTTGATCCCGGGTGGCTTGGTCAAAGACGGACACGCAACCAGCAGCCAGTGGAGGTACAACAACAGCTGAGGTGTGCATATAGTATTGAAGTCTACTGTGTGCTCCGATTTTTACGCGAAAAGTCACGGGCCCTAGTGATAACTGTCTGCACACGAATCACGCAAGAGCCGTGCCGATACTGCCGAATTCTGAGTGGCCCAGTAAAATATGAAAACTCCTCCAGCAAACAGAAACCGATGGCAGTAGAAAAATTACTGCTGGGTGCTTATATTATTGAAGTATACCGTGTGTTCATATTTTCTTTTCGCGAAAAATCACTATCTATAACTATACTCCATTCACGGTTACTTACGACTTTTCTCAAGCCATGCTAAAGTTCTACTTTCACGATATTACTCCGCCTTACGCAAACAATGTTTAACTGAGTCTAGAATATTACATCGAAATGACAACGCACCGCGTTAGTGATAACTTAGATTTAATATTTTACATAAGTACAATTTCATACTAGGCATTAGCAACACACCTATTTTATCCTTTTTTTATTCATATCAATTATAAATGAAATATTATAATTTATAGACAGAGTATAAGGTTAAAGTTAAATTCAAACAAAAATTTGGTACTTTTACGATAGCAGAAATATAAAACGCTCAAGATACATGGCATATTTAGGATATAACCAAACACCTCATACATGGGGTGATTTTTTAGACGTTTGATTCAAACAGTGTGAAGAAACCAAGAATAGACTATACCATGGCCGTCAGTGAAAATGGCTTGGCGGTCTCCTTGACACAGAGTATTTAAGAATACAAAGGTGAAATAGTTGCCTATTCTACGAAATACAGCCGCACACGCCACCAAAATGGCGTCCAGCACCTCAGCCAATAGGGAACCTTTCGAAGCATCCGGTAGAAAATCATGCCCAAGGTCATTTCCCAGACACTCACTCAGCCAATTAGAGAATGGGTCCTCCCACATTTAGTAAACCGCTAAGCCAGTTCGTTACTTTGTATTTGTCTACTCTGTGCCCTTGATGTGTCCGTGCACACTTTCTGATTGGCTGCGCTCTGAANTCAATTCAAACAAAAATTTGGTACTTTTACGATAGCAGAAATATAAAACGCTCAAGATACATGGCATATTTAGGATATAACCAAACACCTCATACATGGGGTGATTTTTTAAACGTTTGATTCAAACAGTGTGAAGAAACCAAGAATAGACTATACCATGGCCGTCAGTGAAAATGGCTTGGCGGTCTNACGTTTGATTCAAACAGTGTGAAGAAACCAAGAATAGACTATACCATGGCCGTCAGTGAAAATGGCTTGGCGGTCTCCTTGACACAGAGTATTTAAGAATACAAAGGTGAAATAGTTGCCTATTCTACGAAATACAGCCGCACACGCCACCAAAATGGCGTCCAGCACCTCAGCCAATAGGGAACCTTTCGAAGCATCCGGTAGAAAATCATGCCCAAGGTCATTTCCCAGACACTCACTCAGCCAATTAGAGAATGGGTCCTCCCACATTTAGTAAACCGCTAAGCCAGTTCGTTACTTTGTATTTGTCTACTCTGTGCCCTTGATGTGTCCGTGCACACTTTCTGATTGGCTGCGCTCTGAAAACAGGCCTTGTGTCTGATTGGCTGCTGCGTGCTGCGAAAGGTTTCCTATTTGCCGAGGTTAATGTGAGACGTCCCAGGGGATCTTGAGACAAGCCTTATAATTCAAGGCCTTTGCCTGGTTTGAAAGCAGTGATAATTCGGCATAGGGAAATACATGTTTAGGTGGCCGCCTGGTTGAAGGCATTTAGCACGTCTGAGGCCTAAAAGCTTGGGAGAGCTAGGGGCGACCTCGACATGCGCATTAACTCTCTCGTCGCCTCTACGCGCAAAGCACAAAACTGGCGTGTAGTCTTGCCGTCGATAAAGTGCCTCTATGAGACTTTCAGTGGAAACCCTACAATTCATTGACGTAGTAATAAAAATAAAGGTTTGATGCACGTCCCTATTCCTTTTT
Source organism: Clitarchus hookeri (assembly GCA_002778355.1). Classification (NCBI taxonomy): domain Eukaryota; kingdom Metazoa; phylum Arthropoda; class Insecta; order Phasmatodea; family Phasmatidae; genus Clitarchus; species Clitarchus hookeri. Next base: position 48,630 of record NQII01001854.1, on the reverse strand, counting down.
AGTGTTCCGTACCGGAATGTCCATACCTAAAAATGACCGCGAAAACACCCATTTGACTATATAAGCCTAAACTTGAAACAAAAACCTGAGTGTGATAAATTATAATTTCGAGATCTTTATCGAAGCAAATATAGCAATTTGTTTTCCAGTAATTTTTAATTTAATTATAAAGTTTTCCGATCTTTCCAGGAAACAGCCTATATGTTAATGCAACAAAAGGCCTTGAGAGCAAAGAAGCACGTATTTTTCTGCTCAAAAAGTTCCTGGTGGTATATACATATCTTTAACAGGAACGCCAAAAAAAAGCGAATTTGATTAACATGTATTTCCCTATACCTGATTATAATTGATTTCAAACCTGGCAACAAGCTTAAGGGCTTTAGGAAAGGTCTCGAAATGTTTGAATTCCCGAAACGTGAAATCGTGAAAAGAATTTGAACTGCGAAATATAATTTAATGTTTTTTGATTTATTGAAAATATATTTGAATGCTTGTAACTGTTACATAGAGCAATAGTTGATACAGTCTGTAGTTTTTAAATTAAAAAATATGACATTTTTGGCGATAAATTATTTATGAAACGTGTAAAAAATATAGCCTCAAAATTAACCAAACAATATAATCTAAAACTGTATAAAATGGAAATTTATATCGCGAGAAAAGAAAACATTTTTTAAAAAAGAACTTTTACGAAAATGAAATTCGGTTAGAATTGAATTTTTTTTTACAATTTGGTTTCAGTGATATCTGCAGTACAAAATTGTATAAATAAAAAAAAAAATTTTGTTATGTCTTGATTTTGTGGTTTGTATTCGTTACTATGCGAAAAAAGGTCACCCATTTTTATTCGAGAATTAAACGGCCCATCAACGGTTTCTGTACGTAATAGTTTTATTAGTTAAAATACATGGTTAATAAAACAAAACCCATTGAAATATAAATTTAGAAGATCAAATTCCGGTTTTTGGACGCACATTTAATAGTTTAGTCTAGAAACATGTATTTAAATACACTTAAAAGCAGTTCAAAGAGCAGGTTTCTAAGATGATAGTTGGGACTTAGTCGTGGAGGTTGGGTCTTTTCAGGTAAGAAAAATCTACAAAAANGAGCAGGTTTCTAAGATGATAGTTGGGACTTAGTCGTGGAGGTTGGGTCTTTTCAGGTAAGAAAAATCTACAAAAAACACAGAAGTTTTAGGGACTTAATACGACTTTAGAAAAGAAGGATACTTTAGTTTCTTCAGGACACCAATGNAAAAAACACAGAAGTTTTAGGGACTTAATACGACTTTAGAAAAGAAGGATACTTTAGTTTCTTCAGGACACCAATGGTAAGATTTGTCTCTAGGGGCATACGCACTGTAGTAGGGACTCTTATATGGGTCTGGGGCACTTATGTACCGTTGGGTAGAGACAGGCTATTTAGACGATGTTACTCGGAGAACATGCTTTAGGAAGGGTGACGTCAAGAGTGAAAGCGGGAACCTCTGATCACTACCTGTAACTGCGGGAGTTTGGGGAAGAGGTTTCCCTCAGCTGTGGACTGGTTGGAGGTGTGGTGGACAAGAGAGCACTATATACATCTGGGTGGCTCTTAACATTGAGCCGATGTGGGTGAAGCGAAGTAAGTGTGGAGCACCGCCGGAATGCAAGGGCGAGGGAGACGGGATATATCAGAGAAAACACGCCGACCCGGGGCATCGAAAATCCGGGAGCGACCCCGCCGGGAAACGAATCCGGTTCGCCTAGCTGGGAGTCGCGTAGTCTGACCACTGCACCACCGCAGACCTGTAGTTTTTTTTAAATTTCATGCTACCCATCAGTTTGCGTGAGATATTCCTTGACCAGTATTTACGAGGTTGGCTTACGAGGTTGTGGTGGATCCTGAGGGATTGAAAAGGGAGATTAAATATGCCTGTGAAAAATTGCATGAAATTAAACGCCACGTTGTTTAAGTTCGGTGTATCTACCTACTATGTGGTGTGAACTTAGCGTAGGGGAACCTTCCTTGGAGTGTCTGCCATGCGTAACGCGACGCAATACGAAGTATCACTACAAGAGAAAAACAAGACGTTGGCACGCGTGTTGGTGTAACGTGTTCCGTGATAAGTCGCCAGTCGCCGTATTTATAGCGCAACAGAGAGAAACCGCCGCGTGTGGTCGATTGGGGCTGGCTGGCTTCGCGTGCGCTGACAACTGGGTCACATTACGCCGGCTAGCCACAGAACAGACGAGCGTACAGAAGTCAAACATCGTGGCGGTTCCTTTGATGCACGTGCACCCATACGACGATAGGCACCTAGAGTGAGTGAAGAGATTTAGGCGGCTCTTAACATCGAGGTCTTGATAGCCGACGAAGGTGAATCGAGGTGAGTAAGGAGCAGCGCCGGAATGAAAGAGCGGCGGAAAAGGAAGATCTCCGAGAAAACCCACCGACCAGTGGCATCGCCCGGCACGATTCCCACATGCGAAAATCCGGGAGCGACGCCGCCTGGAATCGAACCCGGTTCGCCTAGGTGGGAGGCGGGTAGTCTAACCACTACACCACCGCGGCCTCGCGATAGGCCACTAGAGACTCTGAAATGGGCCATGTGTCTGATTGGCTAATACGTGCTGCGAAATATTCCCTATTGGCTGGGCTGCTAACTGGCAAGTAACCTACCTGTCGCTCATTCTTGTTCTTTATTGTTAATTATTCTGTGCAACACCAAACGCTGTTTTTCCCGCTCGGCCTGCTGAACTGAACATTACGATAACATTTTCTATGCTGCGATCATGCTCCTTCATGGACCATTTTACGGTGGCGGAGATTTACACAAATTACTCAGCGTGTAAGTTTGAAAGGCCCCTAAAAATCCCACACTTTTACACATGTGACAAACAGCTTGACACGTTTGCAGGATATTTGCAAGTGTTTATAAATGCATTCGTTAATTTTCTAAATTGATAATGCTATTAAAATTTCAAAATAGGCACGTTTTCCAGTTTATAGTATATTCGCGTTTTCTTTGCAGTTTTCTAGTCAAACCTTTGAAAAATCACCCCGAGTTTGACGTGTTTGGTTGTTTTATAAATATTCAATGTATAACCAGCATTTTATAATCGTGTTCATAAAAGTACCGTAATTTTTTGTCAAATTACTATGTCATTCATATTTTATTTAGATTTTATTTATAAATTATAACGTTACATTCATAATTAATAAAAATAAAAACAATGAGAAAATATGTGTGTTGGTAATGCTTAGTGAGAAATAGTTATTTAACAAACTATTATTTCACTGAGCGCGCACGAAAGTGGCGCGTTGTCCCTCTGGTGTAATTTTATTTCTCGGGGAAACTTTGTTTGCATTGCACGAGGTGGATGAATATACTGGAAGTAGAACTTAAGCAGGGCTTCAAAGAAGTTGGAAAGTAACCGTAAATTGACTTTATTTAATTATTGTCATGCTTTATCAAATATACGGGTATTATTTATAACAATACCTTTTATGCCAGTTTATAATATTTCGCTACAATATTTGTAAATCTCGTAGTTATTAAGTAATGAAAATGAAATAGTTCCTAGAATCAATAATCGAAAAATAAAGTATTATGATACGTTCGCGGTTACTTTACACTTTTCTGAAGCCCGACTACAGTTCAACTTCCAGGATATTCCTCCGCCTCGTGCAAACTAAGCTTAAATAAGTCTAGAAAATTACGACAAAGGACGACGCACCGAATTCGTCTGCACATAGTTGTAATGATATTTTGAATGAAAACTATTTCTTACTAGGCGCTACCAACACACATGCTTTCTCACTGCTTTTATTGTTATTTATTATAAATTAAATATTATTATTTATATATAAATTACAGGTAAAACTTCAATTTAACAAAAAAGAAGATACTTCATTTCAATAGATGTATAAAATGCTTGTGATACATAGCACATTTACAAAACTACTAAATACGTGACACATTTTTCAAAGGTTTAATTCAAAAAGTGTGAAGAAACCGAAAATAGACTATAAAATTTAATCGGGCGTGGCGGCACCTTTGATGAGGACGTACCCATCCCGTGATTGGCTGCGCGAGGCTCTGGAAGTGCGTCGTTTGTCTGATTGGCTGCTGCGTGATGGGAAATTTTCCCTGTAGGCTGCACAGCCTAAGTTGCACGTCGTTGATTGGCGAACGGCTTTACGACGTGTTGCTGGCAAGTGACGCCATTTTGCTGGCGTGTGCGGCCGGAGTTCGTGGAATTTGCGGCTGTTCCATTCATACATCCTTAATTTTTCTGTAATAAAACTGCGGAAGTGACTTAAATGTACATAGCGCATGTTTGAAGTCAGACTTGTCCTCAAATTTATTTGAGAAAATTTCCTATCTATATTTATTATCACTGTCGCTTTCTAAGTTGGTGACAAATCGGATCAGTTCCGTTTTGCGTTGCGCACTGACAGATATTTGCATAGAAATGACAGTAGAATGGATTCCTTATTGGCTACCAGTGTAGCAGCAAGTGAACCTCGTTAAACAATATAAAGGTTCTGTAATATAATTGCAATTTAAAGTTTTTTGAGGAAGTACACGAACATTTCTGGCCATTTTATCGAATGAACCATCTTCTCCGTAAAGAGTACAGAGCGTCTGCTGTACGGACTATATTCATACGTACAGAAGCAGTCACAAACATTGTCAGCAAGTTATGTTGGTGTTTCTGCTTACTTACAACGATATTGTTGATCAGCTCTGCTGATTGCCGTCCCTATATTAACGCTTTCAAACCCACATATGTTCATTGTTTTCGAGTTTGCACGTATGAAATAATTTCGATGCCTACTGCACTGAAGCCGGGGAAGCGTTTGTTTCGTAATGAAGACCAAATAACTCTAGAATTAGTGTTCGGCTTTAGTAACAGGAAGCGTTCATAACCTACAACTGTTGAACGGTTTACAAATAAGTTACATACACACGGAATATCGATTCGCACTGAGCCTTGCAAGTGCACAGTACCAGGCAAAAATAACCTTCCATTGCATGACGTACAAAACATTGTGTAATTTTCCAAATTGGCTAAGAATTAATTTTCGATCACTCCATACCGTGCGGCAAAAAAGAAGAAATAAAGTGTAGAAGTGAAGGAATGCATGAAACCAGTATTCCACGTTGGGCTTAAAATTACGTGATAAGCTCGCCAAATAGAATCTTCAACAGTGATTATAAGTATTTTTTTTGTAATGCATTTTTACTACTTTACAAAAGACATAACAACTACGAATCCCATAAAACTCTCGTAACGTAAGCTCTGTTAAGGCAGACTTACAGAGATCCTCCCACAAGCCGCTTTAATATTTTAAGAAAATATAGACGAAGACACACGAATTATAATATGAGTGTTATAAAGCCAGACTAGTGTGATGACATATAAAAGGCGGCAGCCATGTAAAGGATGACACTATAAAAACTATCTCCCCACGTCTCTATACGTGATAATAATAATAATGGCGTGTGGGGAGTGTACCCAGTGCAAGGCAACACCCTCCTAGTAACGGTATTTCCAGCTGGGACCCGTAGGGGACCGTCATCCCCGGGCATGACAGAAATGTGCCCTAGAATGGAGCGGCGCTGGAATGCAAGGGCGGGGGAAACGGGAGTACCCCGAGAAAACCCGCCGGAAAGCGGCNCCGCTGGGACCCGTAAGGGACCGTCATCCCCGGGCATGACAGAAATGAGACCCTAGAATGGAGCGGCGCTGGAATGCAAGGGCGGGGGAAACGGGAGTACCCCGAGAAAACCCACCGGCAAGCGGCATCGTCCAGCACGATTCCCACGTGCGAANTGGAGCGGCGCTGGAATGCAAGGGCGGGGGAAACGGGAGTACCCCGAGAAAACCCACCGGCAAGCGGCATCGTCCAGCACGATTCCCACAATGCGAGAATTCGGGAGTGAACTCGCCGGGGATCGAGCCCGGATCGCCGCGGTGGTAGGTGGGCGCCCCGGCCACTACGCCACCGCTGCCCCATTCTATAAGTGATAAAATATATACGACAAATATTAAATTTAAAAAAAGCACTAATTCAAAGGGTAAACAAATCGAAAATGGAATATCTCTCTTTCGAAAACTTCCCTCAAAGCTAAACCAAAGTTAAAATGTTGAGGATATGCTGTAAATTCAATAATGAGTGCATTGCCAAAGAAATGACCACACTTACGTAATGTGCGAAGGGTTCATCGAAACGCTGTTCTATTATACTGACCACGCAAGTTGTGAAAACTCGAAGAGTTCGAGGCGATCACGAACGTGACCTGTGGACATTGCACTCAAAATTCAGTCCAACAAAACAACCAGAAATTACGCAAAGAAGGGAAAAGGATCTGTGGCCTACAATTTCAGCCCCCGAAGAGTAATTTTTAGTTGCGGACCGAAACATATCTTAAGAACGGAGATATCATGACAGATAATACTACTTTCTTTTACATCTCCACCATTAAAATAAATTACAGGTTTCTAACCACAGACACAGCACATTCCGACTATTCTTGAGTTGACCCGACCAGCGGAAGCAAGTAAATCTCTGAAGACGAAAAACTCTCCATATTGTTAAACGCAGCCGCATCGCCTTCGGAACCTTCCCCCACGCGTGGGTAATACTTCCTGTCACGGTGNCGCATCGCCTTCGGAACCTTCCCCCACGCGTGGGTAATACTTCCTGTCACGGTGACTTTGTCACTGCTCCAGGGTTGTCACTGTCACATGTCGTGACCGTAGACTAAAGATGAGCTAGACCGATTTTTCGTCTTCTGCGCATGTACTCCTGCGTATCGACTTACTCCAAAGGAGCACAACTGTCCAAGTCACACGGTCAACCGTGACGAGCGCGTTTTTCTATATCTCAATTTTCAAAAGATAAGCACTTTTATGTGAATAATATAATTTCAACAAAATTTTAATTCAATCAAAATGCATTAAGAATTGGTTAGAGGAAGTATACATACATCTCAAAGCACGTGTTTACTAATCTGTGCTCTAACCTCAAATCCAATCCATGCCGTTTTTGCTAGACGTGCTTGCAGAAAATCAGTTCAATATTGGGACACGGAGAATAATTGTGCGCAGCCAGCGAAATTGGTCTACATCATTTTTGGTCTGTGGTCGTGACAGAATATTCCAAGTCACAGGGCCAGCGACCAGTGTTAGATATTATCCGCGTTTCTTCTCGTTGTCGCTCTGTCACGGTCGCTGTGCTGCATGAACTTGAATGATGTTCCTGTCATGTCGTGTCACTGGCNAGCCGCAGCGATGTTGAAGATGTGATGTTTTACTGGATTCCCGATATTCACGGTACACTCGTGAAATGGTCGTGCGCGAACATCCAAATGTTATCGCTACCTCGGAGATGCTATGTCCCATCTCTCGTGCGCCGACTATAACACCACGTTCAAACTCACTTAAATATTGATAACCTGCCATTGTAGCAGCAGTAACCGATATAGCTGCCGACTGCATCGCGTTACTCTGATTTGTTCCATACCTCTGTTATTTGCATACGCACGCCTATACCAGTTTTTTTGGCTCTTCAGAGTATATGAAATGACGAGTTGGCCAGGCCTAGCTAGATACGCGAACGCACTTTGGTAGGCAAGTTACTATTGCCTAGTAAGAAATAAGAGGCTATTTTTTCTCGTTACATCTAGTGGTTTAATTTGTAGTTGCAAGCGTGTTGGTAAAAAATGTGGCAGACCAATACTATTCTTACTAAATCTATTAACTCAGTACTTATCATAAACATTTAGTGTTGTAATTTCGCTATTTGTTAGCTCCCGGCCAGCACATATAAGATACGTATACAGAGGCGAAATAACGTGGTGGTTCCTTTGATGTGGGTGTAACCATTCTCTGGTTGGCTACGCAAAGATCTTGTGTCCGATTGGCTTCTTGCTTGATGAGAAATATTCCCTGTTGGCTGGGCTGCCGGCTGGCAACTACACTATAAAATTTTTTTTGTAATTTTTGCTGAGAAATTGTTTGTAATTATACAAATGCTTGTAACAGTACAGAGAGTTATCTTGTAAAACTACAAGGGCCGTGTTTGTAATANTTGTTTGTAATTATACAAATGCTTGTAACAGTACAGAGAGTTATCTTGTAAAACTACAAGGGCCGTGTTTGTAATATACCTTAAGAAAAGTTTGTACTATACTGACCCGTATCGACGAGCTACAGCAAAATACCGTTTACAGCTTTTTGTAAAAAAAAACTGTGGGTGATAAAAAGTGCAGTAGCGTGCAAAAATAAACGTATTACAAGTTTGAATAACGCAAAACACTTCAAACAACTCAAATAATCATAATAAAACGACAATTTCAATAAAACGTGACCGTATTACTCAGTACGTAGCTGTTATTTTTTTTTCTAGTTATGCAGAACTCTTAAAATGAAATAAATGTGTTCTTATTAATCAAAAAACTCCTTTATATTTTATAGGCACTTGCAACTATATTTACCAGAAAAGTAAGAAATTGGCTCGTAAGTGAAGTTGGTCTAGTGGTTAAGGTTGAGGGCCAATAATACAAGGAAAGTAAGTTCTAATCGCCTTGCTGACAAGTTGTAATATTTTTTTTCGTCAATTATATTTTGAAATGCAATCTTTTAATTATTCGCTGTTATTTATTAATAACATTTGTTTTCTTGAAGAAAAAAAAAAAGATAATTTTATCAACACTTCTCAATGATGTAAGATGTAATACAAGGCTATTATAAGTAATATTACAAATATATCCTTTGCAGATTTTACAAGAAAATTGTTNAAAAAAAAAAAAAAAAAAAAACCATTTTTGAGTGCAAGAAAGGCGAACGAAACTCCGAAATGTTTGCTGGTGACGTCATTTTGTTCGCCAGTGCGGTTGGAGTTCGCGAAATGAGTGGCTCTTTCACCTCTGTCTTCTTAAATTACTCTGTGTCCCTCTTACGGGAACTTTTGGTTGTGATAATTCATTTAGTGACTTTTCAAGTTGCTAAATCGTATTAACGGCAGATAATAACTGCCAGATAATATTGCCATTGATAACTTTCATCCAGCTATCAAAAGGATACATAATATTTATTACCTTTATATACATTTCTGCACGTTAGAAAAAATTGAGAATTAAATTTCAGATTAATTGATTGTTGTCTTACTTGTTGTTACGAAAATACCATGAGAGACAGTTTATTTTTCCCATTACATTATTCTTAAAATACTTAACACTCAACCAGCTTCATTATGGGCAGTCTATCTGTGGTTATTAGCCTGCTATCGATATAACTTTTGCTGTGGGGACTTGATATGGATCTGATATAATATTGAATTTTTATTACGTTCTTGAACCGANTCTGATATAATATTGAATTTTTATTACGTTCTTGAACCGAGACTAGGGAGTGAATGAAGACATTTGGGCGGCTTTTAACAGCGAAGTCTTGAGAGCCGACGAGGGTGATTGAGGTGAGTAAAGAGCAGCGCCGGAATGAAAGGGCGGGAGAAACGGGAGATCCCCGAAAAAAAACCCCGCCGACCAGCGGCATCGTCTGGCACGACTCCCACACGCGAATATCCGGGAGTGACCCGGCCAGGGATTGAACCCGGTTCACCTTGGTCGGAGGCAAGCAGGCTAACCGCTCAGCCACCGCGTTCCCACCGAGACTAGCAACGGTGTTGTTACCATGTGGTGAAAGGCCGGTGAAGTTCATGTTTAGGACGTTCCAGAGTTGTAAATTATTTTTTATATTTTTTTGCATATTTCATATTTTTTCTTTTAATATGAAACAGTAGTCTAAAAAAAGCACGACACTGGNTTTTTTATATTTTTTTGCATATTTCATATTTTTTCTTTTAATATGAAACAGTAGTCTAAAAAAAGCACGACACTGGGGGAAATAACTTTTCATAACAAATAGAAGAAACCAAAGAAAATTTTAATTGATAGGCCTAAATGTTTTCGTACAAATCGAGAAACTGATCAAATTTAATACTTTATACTACAGATCACGATAACTGTCCATGTTATCAGATGGAGGAGGTCTCTTCGCGTATACACACACACATACACACTGGAGAGGTTATTGTTAAGTTACTGCTGTCTTACATTTATCATATGTTGGCGTTGATTTACTTTTGATACCAAACACATCAAAATATATGCGAATCCGTAAAAACGAGAGACAATTATTGAAGCAATCCCATAATCATACGGCATGATCTTCCAGTCACNATATATGCGAATCCGTAAAAACGAGAGACAATTATTGAAGCAATCCCATAATCATACGGCATGATCTTCCAGTCACGATGCATGCATAAGTCAATAGTGCCATGGCGCGAATACTTCCGCCATACACTTATGTTTTCGCGTGCACACTTCATCTTACCCAGTACTCGGCACATTTGTAGCAGTATCACTAAGTTGAAATTCCCGTCACTCATCGAATAATTGGTACTTGTGAGAGCCTATCTTTATACAGCCATTGGTCCCCTCCGGAATTACAATTGCCTCACCATATGGTACATATGCATGTCCCGTTATTTTTTAAACGAAAATATACTACAATGTAGTCAAGAGATGTTTCACAAAGTCGGCCACTCCAAGTATGCACACTGCCATCACCTCCCTGCCTCGCCTCTATGCATGACAAAACTACGTGTTAGTTGTAGATATGAGTAGATACCTGAAGAATTCACCGATTCATTTTGGGACAAAATATAATTCAAAACACGTGCGTTTATACAACTTTAGCCATTGGGCTACACGATATTTGACACCTCCTGGAGAACGGTGTGCAATATTCACCTTCCACTGTGACAGCAGACAACCAACGTGCTGTTGATATCCGTATTATTGTACATAAGACTGTAGAGTCTAGCCTGCGGGTCACTGAACTCGCACATTTTTCAGGTCCGTATATATGAGTAACTGTTGCAAGTGGTAAAAGTACCACGAGTATTTTTCAACAACGTGCAATGTCTAGGGACTGGAAAATCTCGCCAATTCATTTTAGGAAAAGCTAGACTTTATGCCCATGTACANACAACGTGCAATGTCTAGGGACTGGAAAATCTCGCCAATTCATTTTAGGAAAAGCTAGACTTTATGCCCATGTACATTTCTGTCATGTTTACAATTCACTCACAATTTATTAGACAAGCACAGGTGAACTCTGAGCCAATAACAGACCTGCAAGGAAACACGCACCGAATCCCGTTCTATCTGGTCTGGGGTAAAACTGGCTGCACTCTGAGGCAGCAGCCAATGAACCGAAAGATGAGGCTCGAAAATACACAGTAGCGTGGAGTCTAGCACANGAATCCCGTTCTATCTGGTCTGGGGTAAAACTGGCTGCACTCTGAGGCAGCAGCCAATGAACCGAAAGATGAGGCTCGAAAATACACAGTAGCGTGGAGTCTAGCACACAGTTAGTTAAAAACGCGAAATTTTCCAGCCCCTACCATTGTCTTATGAATATGATGGATAGGATTCAAACCATGTGCCGTATTTATTGTATCTCTTGGTTAGAGAAATACCACTTATTTCGCCAGATTCTAAGGTCAAACCGAAGGCATGACAACTGATAAGAACATCCGGTACGGGCCCAACATCACGTGCAGGTCGTTGCACGCTATAGTGAATCCCTTTTCAAGGCCATACCTGTTTCCGTTATTTGGTGCAGGGAAATTAGAGGGGTTTGTGAAATTATTAAATACAAATATTTTAATGCATGTTATCATTTNAGGTCGTTGTATCATATTGCTGTGCATCACTCTTTAGGGAGCCATGGGGCGGGCACGCTATTATAGAAGGAGACGATACATCTCAAGACCTGTTGTTCGGAACNCTCAAAAAGTTGACACCTGATACAGTGCTGTTGTGTGGATGTCTGTAAAAGCAAACTTCGAGTATGCCAGACCCATTGTGTGCAGTCATTCCTTGTAAAGCAAATCTGTGCATGGAACTTGAAAGTACCTNCATACTCGAAGTATGCTTTTACAGACATCCACACAACAGCACTGTATCAGGTGTCAACTTTTTGAGTCAACTAGATTCAAGAGATATAATATGTTGGAAGACTTTCGCCATCAATGAACTCGTTGCTACATCTAATTCTGTTATTAGTATTGCATCTAACCCTGTATTGTATTCTCGTCGTAAGTTGCGATTTGAACTTGGAGATGCTATTTGGATTTTCAGAAAGTTAGTTGGTACTAATGGTGATGTAAGAATGTTTGGTCATGTACAGTATGTTTACGTTGCATAATAAATAATAACAGAGTTAAGGTTCCTGATAATCACGGGCAAAGACAACGCCATCACCTCAAATTCCGGCAATTTGTATTTCAGACGACCTTCAAAAGATTTATAATCCTGATATCTTGTCTGAGAGAACTATCACAAAAACATATTAATTGGCAAACTTCAAGGTAAGATATTATGTCCGGCATAGAACGAATATTAACTCTGCCGAGGAACATATTGTGCACCATATGGAAGGGAAAAACGTTGTTTCAAGATAAAGTTGTCTCATGATTACAAAACATTAATAACACAAAATTTTGCAAGATAAATTCCATTAAAAACTTTATACAATAGCAAAATCTGTGCTCTCCATTGAGCATTATTACTGATTATTATAAGACATTTTCCTTACGGAGCATGCAATCATAAAATCCGTATATCACATTTACTTTCTGAACATCTATTAAGATTTCCGACCGTTCATCTACTATAAACGAGCGTTCATGTAAATGTGTGAGCAGAAATATTATCTCAATTTTACATTAATTTCTAAACTCACATCAAGTTTCGCTCCAATTCGAGCATACATTTTTCAAATTATTTTTACCGATGGGAAACGAAACCAGTATTAAAACATTTAAACTTAGTTCCATCTAAGCTAGAACTTTTATTTTTAATACCTGAGGGGTATTTGGCATTACTTAACTTGAATCCATCCATGGCTACAGATAAGAGTCGATTTATCGTATACTCGGCCCCAGTCAGGGTTTATATAAACCCTGTCCATACACGTGGAAGGAAAATCTCTAAGGGGTATAGATTGCTCCAGAAATACAAAACTAAGCAATTAATAGAAACATTTCCGGTTCAATATTTACGGCAACGTCGTCTTCAAGCAACTTGGATTGGCCCGCCAACGAGAGCCAATCAGGGTGCAGTGACGTCACTAGGCAGGTAGCGACCCACATCATCGCAGCTAAAGTCAGTCGTTATTCTGTAAACGGACGGAGCGGTCATGCTGCTTTGCTCGTGGTCGGCGTGTGTGGGTCAATAAGCAATCCTCCGGACAACAGATACGCCGGGCGACCCACGTATTCGATCCGGCCAGCCAGCACACCTCAACAGCAATGACAAATTTTCACCAAGGTAGGGATGGATGTCTTGTAGATATTCTGGTCTAGGCGGGTGAAAACGTAGTTTTCTCGATGCAGGAATCCGTCGATGCCAAACACGAGACGGCCGGGCGTTTCGGTACGTCGCCAGGTGTTATGAAGGAAGTGTTCATGAGTGAGTGAGTGAGGAGATTTTGGCTGCTCTTAACATCGAGGTCTTGAGAGCCGATAAGGGTGAAGAGAAGTGGGTATGGAGCAGCACTGGAATGGAAGAACGGGGGAAACGGGGGAGTTCCCCGAAAAAAACCCGCCGACCAGCGGCATCGTCCGAAAATATGGGAGTGACCCCGCTGGGAATCGAACCCGGTTCGCCTAGGTGTGAGTCGAGTAGTCTAACCACTACAACACTGCGGCCCCAGAAAATTTTTAATTTTTGTCTGGGTAAGTGCAAGCTGTGTTTTGGCAAACATAATAAAAAGCTATTAAATTAACTTAGCTTGACCTACACATAAATGTAAATAACAAAACGAACAGGACACTTTATAGAGAACTTGAAGTTTGAAAGGAAGTAGGGATTTATTGAACATTTCAGTAGGCTAATCCATGACGTACACGAACACAAATAAACGAGTAAGATAAAACATTCTTTACTTACCCCGGTAATAAATGATACCAGTGAAAATAAAATAGTAATACGAAGAGAAACTTCATTGTTTTCGTTAGTAAATATTCTCTTTATTTATCATGTAAAACGCGTTTTATAGCAAACGAAATTCCCTACTAAAAGAAAATGTTCCTTCCAAACAACGTACGGGCTAGAATATTATCAAACGAGAAGATAATTTTATTAAATTGACTTCATGTAAATTATAATAGGCTAGAATTTTAATGAGAAATTACTTGTTGTCAATAATTAAGTATGAAAAGCTTATCCCGAACATTGGTTTCGCGAAATATTGTTTACTAGAGTAGTATTGTTTGGAATAAAACGGTTAATCGTAATTTAAACATTTCAAAACCTAATATTTGCAGACTTTTCTGTAAAGAATTTCTGGGAAACGAGGCTCTCGAACTGAAACAGGGCACACGATTGTAATTGAGAGATGGAAACTGACATCTTAAGCCGACATAAATGGACAAAAAGCTGTAGCATCCGGCTAAAACATGTAGAGTGCATTGTTTTCATTCTCTATAAATTAGTCAAATTTGGAAATTAGTAATGAAGGAATTAACGATTGTAAAACTAGGATAAAAAATGTCATTGAAGAACGTACTTACCCGAGGGAAAACTATGAATGTCAGAACTCATGTTGTACAGAAGACGATCATCACTTAAATTGTGCCCAAACCAAAAGGATGTAAAAACCATATTTTACGAACTATATTTAGTCGAGAAAAAAGGAAAGCAGAAACAATTTCAGGCCAAATACGTCCTGAACAGTGCTACCACCCGGTAAGCAGGAGTACCAAGTCCACACGGGATGATGGCTTCAGGGAAATACAAGAAATCCTTGAAAAAAATGTAAGCAACAGGCAGGGAATCCGAAAAAAATATACTGCCAAATTAGTATACCAAATCTGTCGCTAGGTTGCGCTTGTTGTACAATTAGCTCAGCCACGACTGATCGTCCTGGGAGAGGCGGTGATGAGAAATGTCTGCACAATCGCAGACTCAAGACATGATCATTCACTGATCACATGATGAATTTAAAAAAAAACTACACAAACTCAGGTTTTAATCATGCATGCGGGAAGGATTATTGCAACGTTAATCGGCCTTCAGAAGTGCTGAACAGCATCTTGTATCTGATGCAGGCGGGTCTGAGAGGAAAAGATCCTGGTATAGCCTGTTCATGGTAAAGTTAGCAATTTTGAAGTCAATTTTCGGAAAATACCACTGCCCGTAACTAAATGTATGTTGTACTGCACAGTGACAAGCTGGCTCGCAGTTAAGTTGGCAGCGAAGAAATGAAAATAGTCCCACGGCGAGCGTAATATTTAAATCTATGTCTAGCAAGGTTAGTGATTCGTGTTTTATTTACACTGAAGTCAGATATTTCATATAAGTAACGCTTNGAAATCTATGTCTAGCAAGGTTAGTGATTCGTGTTTTATTTACACTGAAGTCAGATATTTCATATAAGTAACGCTTTTACATGCTTAACAGTTCCTCCATTGTACTTGCATGGCGAATGAATAAAGTGATCAGTCCCATTACAATACTAAATGCACATCAGGTAGATCATAGCAAAGCATTTCAAAAATGCTCAGTTTCCATGAACAGTCTATAACCAAGCACACGTAGGAAGATGACAAAGTTTTATAAGTAACTCGTAATATTCAATAGGAAGTGAAACTATGAAAAATTATTCAGGCAAATTACAGAACGTTAAAGACCTTTGTAATTATAATGTAAAAAAAAACAAATCCTGGAGTAGCAGACTGACTTTCGGAAAATTTTACTCAAACTGTAAATAAAACACGCTAATAATGGTATCGAACTTAGATATCGCTCAAATTTCAAGACATCACGCTTATTAGAAACACTACTTCGAACTCTGAAGCTTCGCTAAAGAAAGTTTTTGAGACTGCTTTGTCTCAAAATGTACACATAGGCTTATTGCTGTGTTCTAATTCACATCCATACAAACTGGTTCACTTGCTCTTGTTCTCTTCGTTGCTCACAGTCCCCCACATACTCGTGCACACTTCGAGGCGAAGTAGTGGCGTAAAACTATCGATAGTGCGCACTATCGATAGTTTCGATACTATCGGTTACTAAACTATCGATACTATCGATATTACTATCGATAGTTTAACACCACTAAGGCGAAGTGTGTAATCATGTTTCGAACATCCTTGTTCCTTTCGCTTTTGTTATAACCTCAAACGCACACGCGAAAGAAATAATCATGTATCAGTCAAATTAAAATATTTTTTCTTTTTTCCTCATGATTTCTTTTACAAACAACGGGTGCGTAGCAAATTGCGGAAGAAACGATTCTGGTGATCGAAAGGTGCTATAAACAAGTGAATAAGGAAAAACACTGTGCAGGGCACATGAAGGGTCTATTGCTTGTCCCCTTGAATGAAGAGGATTTTCAAAGGCGCATTTATACCCTTGCTTTGAATTCGAGCAGCGACTAAGTGACGACACAACTTCGATGCATTTTTAAAGTAGACGAAACAGAACAATATTACCCAGGGTAGGATAGTTCACAGTACTGAACATTTTAACGGACTTTTTACCAATGAAATATCAGGGTTGCCGTAGGCCATTACTACAATTTAAATACGTTTTTCAATTTTTAATGATTTTTTAAATATCCTTTGACAGTTACAAGATCGGCATCTCCGAACTTACACTAATGTTTATAGGATCCAAAATTATATACACATATCTGTTTAAAACATATGAAAGTGTAGCTTTAATGACCATACTATTTGTAATAAACTACACATGTCCATGTATGTCTGAAAATACGGACATAATTATTAGTCTTATGAGTTTTTATTTTGTTGCTTTATGGTCGTTGCATTAAAAATTATGTTGTCGTTTTACACAGAGTAGTAAATTTTATAATGGCAATAAGTGAGCAAATTAAAACTGATCCTTTTCTCGTAAAGAATAATATTACGCATAAATAAGGGGTACATGTATAGCTTATATCTTCGCCACTACAAAATAATTATTTTTAAAACAGACTACGTAAATGTAATGCGAAATTTCTATGTCTTCCCCGGAGAACTACAAAATTTGTTTGAAAGACATGTACGTACATATCTGTTAATAATTTGTTAATAATAAATTATACTTCAGTATTTTGTAATAATGCACATACACCAGTTGTTAACCCCAATATTGCATGTTTTTAGTTAACACGATAATTTTACTAACACCTTGTGCCATTGTAATAGACAATACTTTCCCAATAATTCATTCAGTCTAAAAATTCCCTCAAAATTCAGTTTTTTATGTTGTAAATCTTAAAAAAACATTCATTATTGCGTGCTTGTATAGTTAATTTACAGTACAAATGTGAATCAAATTTTATATTTAATTCACTGACTTTAATTTGCAATATTAGAACATTTATGTACGTTCCTTGTCGAAAGGAAATAATATACGTTTAAGACGAGCAGAATCTTAAATTTTTGACTGTATGACTAGATTATTATTTTTTACAATGGTAAATACAAACTTTAAATAAATTAAAACAAGTTTAAAATTATGCAGTATTAAATATTTATAATTTTTGTACAAATAAACTGATACATTTTCTTCTTGAACTATACTGAAAACTAATATCTCACTGATATAATTTATGCGCGTTGATATAAATATGCTGCAAAATTAAGTTATCTGCAAAACAAGGACTGTTTAGATATCCTTAGAGATTAAAATTGATATTTTTCATAACTCCTGGTGTTTCAGCTGTTGAAACACATAAGTTGCGTTCCAAGGTTCACGGGTGTAATTTTTTTTCGACGAAGGCTGTCGAAAGTTATCAGCAACCTATAGTCTGTAACTATTTTCAGCAACTGTTCATTGGATTTAAACTAGAACTGTACGCGCAAAATATCTTTGAAGCATTCACAAGTTACGCTTGTTTTGTTTTCCGCTGTTAGAATATTGAACAGTTAAAATGAACTTTCTCCTGTGTAGTTTGTATGTATGATAGAGGTGAATTTATAATAGCGTTCATAGTTTTGTACAAATTTTGACATATTATTCCTTGAAATCAAAATTTCAATTCGTTAACATGTTTAGGTGTAAACGTACACCGATGTCGGCGAAGAAATTGCTGCCAAATGCAAATAGTGATGAGTAGAGACCTGAAGAATTAGCGGATTGAATATGGGACAAGCTAGAATTCAAAACACGTGCGGGTGTTTGACATTTCGTGGAGAACGGTGTCCAATTGTCGCCTTCCACTGTGACAGCAGACAACTAATGTGCAGTTGATATCAGCATATTTGACTGTAAAGTCTAGCATGCAGGTCATTGAACTCGCGAATTTTTCAGGTTTCTAGTGATAAGTTTATAAATTTTTACAGAGGGAGCTTCAACTAAGCGGAAGATAATTACATATCTTGTTTATTTATTATTTTTTTAAATCTAGGTTAAGTTACAACGTAAGCTGACATTTCTATAGGCTTCCGACATTGACCGTGCAAAATTTAGTAAAGACTGCTAACGGAAAAAGCAAAAAATTTTGAAATCAACCTGCGGAAAACTCGTTTTCGGTTAATTACATACACATTGGCATGCATGTTCCCAGGAAATCTGGCAGAAAGTCAAGAAAATTAGTCGTACGACTTGAGTTTGGTTTTTGAGTGCAATATTTCATAAACATAAGCGCACGGATTCGCATATTAATAACACATTTCCATTACAACAAATTCTCACGTTTTCACCTCGGTGACGTGTGAACAAAATTACACGGATCATGGCAATGTTTAATTTTGCATGAGGCGTAAGAATACGAAACAAGAAGAAGAGTAGATCTTGAACAGTGCTTTGAAAAATGCTGAGCTCACCGTGACCAGACAAATGCGCAATACAGTATTGTACACGTTGCAAAATATGTCTTTGGTGTTGGGGCCATGGTGGTGTAGTGGTTAGTCTGCTCGCCTCCCACCTTGGCGAACTGAGTTCGATTCCCGGCGGGGCCGCTCCCAGATTTTCGTATGTGGGAATCGTGCCTGACCATGCCGCTGGTCGACGCGTTTTCTCGGGGAGCTCCCGTTTCCACCCCGCCCCTTCATTCCGACGAGGCTTCATACTCACCTCGCTTCACACTCATCGACTCTCAAGACCTCCATGTTAAGAGCCGCCCAAATCTCTTCGCTCGCTCACTCCTTGGTGGTTGCAAACACAACTGACACTGACGTCGCCCAAAATAGAATTTGACGCGAAAGTGTTTCGCCATTCGCGCTGCCCTACTTGTCAGGTTCGCGAAGTGTCTGACCCGTTATTCTCTCTGTCTGACGTCACGACGTCGACCGCCTGCGAACTGCGGAACCTGGAGTGGAAAGCTTTGAGCAGCTGTTAAGGCACCCGCTTACCAAGCCGGCAGCCACTTACTTCAAATGGGCAATAAATGTTAAACGAAATTCCTTCTCACTGCGCCAATTTTAAAGATAACTATCTCAAACAAATAAAATTTTGACTCGACTTTCTCAGAGAATATTGCTTCAAAATTATTTTTTGAACAAAGAGTATTTATGAATTTTTTTTATTAAATGTAAATTTCAATATAACATTTCCTAAAAAAATAAAGATTAAACAAAACAATTAACGTAGCTACATTCCTTAAGAAATTGTAAGTAGAATACGTTTTGTTCGAAATAATTATCTTTAGAATTGACGAAATGAGAAGGAATTTCGTTTAGCATCGACTCCACATTTGAAGTTCTCTGTTGCCGACTTGGTTGGCAGGGCCGTTTAGTCTCCCGCCCACCTAGCGCTTTTATCTGCGTTTGAGGCCGAGAAGCGCTGAAGCGATAAGGGCGACACTGCCTCGCGCATCAAGTGCGCCATCGCCGCTAAGTGCAACGCTCTCAACTGGCGCGCAGTGTTCTCGTCACACTGCGTGTACCTATGGGACTTTCAGCGGTGACCCTATTATTTTATTGGTGGAAAGTCTGTAGGAAGGTTCAATGTAGGGCCCTTGAGTTGTTTTGTTTGTATCTGTCGCGTATATTTTGTGTTGAAGCGCATTCAAAAAGCAGTTTTTACCCATTTTTGAATACTCTGAAATTGTCTTTCTAATGCGCGTGAAGTCTTGAAAGCACTCAAAAGCCCTCGTCTGATGCGTGTGTTCATTTCGTAGATCAGCTCATTGGACTCACGTTTAATAGTTTCGTGGGAAACCGAGTATTTCAGACACAACGAAACGCGCCGAGGTCTTGAGATCCGGTAAAGGTGAAGCGAGGTGAAAATGGAGCAGCGCCGGAATGCAAGGGCGCAGGAAATGGGAGATCCTCCAGAAAACCATCTGACCTGCAGCAGCGATTCCCGTATGCTGAAATCTGGGAGCGACCCCGTCGGGAAACGAACCCGGATAGCCTTGGCGGGAGGCGAACTAGCCGCTGTGCCACCGTGACTCCCGTGTTTGGACAGTTTATTTACAGCTTCTTCGCATCGTCTATACTTTTTCCACTCCAAAGTGGCAGCAAAGATAAACACTGCCAGTGAAAATGCCAAAGTCATTAACTTGCTAGCCATTTCAAAGTATGACTGTGGCGAAAAATAGTCCGTAATTTTTTTTCGTGTTTTCGTGGACAAACATAGTAAATTCAGTCATTAGTTTCGTCGTTTTATGATCTACCGAATCTCCTGAATTAACGTTTACAATTTTAGTACGTCAATAGCTGAGAAAATGTTAAAGACATAAAAAGAGGCCGCGGTGGTGTAGTGATCAGACTAATCGCCTCCCGCCAAGGTGAACCGGGTTCGTTTCCCGGCAGGGTCACACTCGGGTTTTTTGCATGTGCGAATCGAACGTGGGATGCCGCTGGTCCACGGGTTTACTCGGGGATCTCCCGTTTCCCCCGCGCTTTCATTCCGGCGCTGCTCCATACTAACCTCACTTCACCCTCATCGGCTCTCAATACCTCGATGTTAAGAGCCACCCAAATCTCTTCACTCACTGACTGTTGAAGACATTCCGATCGGACTGTGAACTTGACGCTATAAGGACAAAACGGGGTGAGTGCGAGCGCATGTAGCAATTCTGCTGTTGTTAGTTCCATTTGCTGCCACGAGTGGAAGCACTGCAACTACAGAGGAAATGGTGGACGTGACAAGATTTTCTTTCGAGCGAAGCAAGTGGGGTTTATAGTGACATTGGAAATGTGAGAACATGGGTGCAGATACGACGGAGGGCAGAGTTCGATACTGGACCACCGTCACGTGTTACATTGACACGATTACGTGACGCGTTTCAAAGGGAACGAAATTTGCGTGATGTAAGAAAGGAAAGTACCGAGGGGAAGAGAACCACAACGAAGGAAGTGGAGGGATGTGTTGCACAAATTCGCACNCCCCCCCCCAGAACTCGAAGTCCGTACAAGTTACGTGTTAGTCAGGTGTCAGAAAATCAAGTGCATATCGCATTCCCTAGGTTAGGGCTGGGGAACCTTTATACGTGTGAGTGCCATTTTTTCCAAAGAAACGTTCAGTGTGGCCATGACGTACCAACAAACAATCTTGACTTATCGCCGTACTTAGATACATTTGTACACACTCAAATCGTTCATTAGTGACGATTTTTCATACAAAATAATTTAAAGAGGACCGAATGCCACTCAAATGTCTCTGAGTACGGTGGCTAGTGTTTAATGAAAAAAAAAAACTAAATGCTTCTACATTAATACTCTTTATTTGGAACCCGAAATAAACATATTTATATATTTATTTTACATTTTTAAACAACAATCATAACATTAACAGTTTTATGTTGATTAAAATAAAAGAAAAATGAGCGCGACTTTTTCTGTTGTAAATTAGATGCCAAATCATTTATATAAGTTTGATACTTTGTTAAATTTAGCAGCATGCAAGCTGAACTGGAGTCATCTGTTAAGCCATTTATTTAATGTTATTCATTCCTGAAAATAATGACTCACAGGCATAGGTGGATGAAAATATTGTAAATGTAGCAGACACCAGCTTCTGGAGACAGCTATATGTGTCTGGAATTGAATTCCATGTTTCCATAATTTTAGTATTGTCATTTTTGCTCATATTTCTCGATAGTCTTTCTAATTCGATTGATTCTACTTCTTTCCTTGTTTCGATAAATTTTTGAGTCCATATTGAATTGCACTGGAAATCAATCCGCTGCATTTCAAAATCTTAGATTTCTAACCAATCAAATTAAGACAAGTTCAGTTTATCAAATGAAGTCACATCAGGATATATAATACATTTGAGTGTTTCCGATAACTCTTTGAACTGAGAAAACCTAGATGAAAATTCTTCGATTGCAGAATTTATTACCGAAGAAAACTCTTCAGTGAATGTTGCTTGATCTGGTTTTTCATGTGAATCCAAATCGCCGGTCAATTTTTCCAATTTTGGGAAATACTTGTAGTTTTTGGAAACAATATTTATACTGAAAACTTGCAGTTTAACTTTAAAAGCGCGAATGAGATCTATCATAATGATGACAGTTTTATTTGCGCCTTGAAGCTTTACGTTCAAATCATTGAAATTCTGGCACATGTCCGTAAAAAACATCAATTTTGCAAACCACGTAACATCCATCAATTGTGGATATTGTTCAATCTTTGCCTCATTTTGTAAAAACATTCTGATTTCTTGCAAACAATCAACAAATCTGTGAAGCACGTTGCCGCGGCTCAACCAGCGAACATTGTTATACATCAGTAAGCCACTGTACACCGAGTTGACTTCATCCAAAAAAGCGTCAAACTTTCATTTATTTAAAGCCTGCGACGATATGAGGTTCTCTATTAGTGTGACTACCCATTTTAGATGTTTATTATTTTAAGAACCAGGTTTTAACTTTTTTTTAATAACAGTTTTATTTACGATATTATGTTGTCGACTGCTGATTGTGAACCGTACTTTGCCGACTGCCAGCTGCCGACTGCGGACTGCAGACTACCAACTTCTCATTCTGGAATGGGCCTAACTGTTTAGGCCAGCACAATGAGCAGCCGTGCAGTCGTGCAGTCGTGCATTCGGCTGCCAGCAGTGGAGCAGTCGGCTGCCAGCAGTGGAGCAGTCGGAGATGACTGAACTCTATCTCAGACTACCCACAGAATGAGGATTAGGCAGACCGATTGTCCTCCACGCACGTGTCCAATACTGACACAGCAATCGCTAGGGACACCCGAATTTCGCGAACAGATTTCCGCACGTGCTGGATTTCAATAGCCTACGGCCCCAACAGCAGTTTTCTCCTCCTTATTGGCGGCGTGTGTCTGAGAGAAAACATTTTCTTACTTTACTGGCCAGTTAGAATTAGGTAACTTCTAAACAGCACACCTGTGATTCGCACGCAGATATTTAAGACACGTAACACGCAAACCATCCAATCGCGAAAACGGATCTGAGCTAAAGTGTTATAAAACACAACAGTTCGTGAAATTTTTTTTTTCCCCCGAAAATCGGGTGTTTCAAGCAATCACCAATATAACTGCTACAAATCATATGGTTGAAGAGCGAAAACACGTTGACGTTTGAGTTTTCAACAAGCCAACGATTTCACTCACACTGACCAAAGGTTTTGTTGAATCAAACAAAGCTTGTTTGGCACAACCAAACTAATTGTTTGTATAGGAGCAATTAAATATTTTGTTATTGCTACAAAGTTATTTCGTTGTTCTTATATGGTTGCCCTAAACAAATATTTGGTTATAGCAACTAAATCATTTTTTGGCTATACTTAAATTAAGCAGTTTTGGACACTATAAAAAAAATCGTGAGCTCAACCAAGATTCGAACTCATTTCGTTTTCGACAGAGCGTTCCGTCCTAGCAATCTCAGCCAAAGCGATTACTGATGAAATTTAATACATTCACGGTTATTTCACACTTTTCTGAACCTCTGCTAAGGTTCTACTTCCAGGATATTCCTCCGCCTCATACAAACTATGTATAAGGTATAACTAAGTCTAGAAAATTACACCGAAAGACAACACAACGAATTCGTACGCACTCAGTTGTAATAATATTTATTGGGAACTATTTCTTACTATGCGCTATAAAACACATGTTTTCTCACTGTTCTCATTCATATATATTATAAATTAAATTTTATAATTTATAAATGAAATGTATGTTAAACTTAAATTTTTAACGAAATATAGGATACTTTTATGTTAATACGAACATAAAGCGCTTGTGAAACAGGACGTATTTAGGAAATAACTTAAACTACATATACCGTTATTAATATTGGGAAACGTGCGTAAATAAACATTTCAAGTTTTACAGCTTAACTTTTAAATTTTCCGTTAAACTTGTTTTATTAGGGTGTTTATGACATTATTAAGCATAAATAAATTCACTAACAAAATGCATTAACAAGCACGTTACCATCTTAATAGTCACAGAAACTACAAATAAACACTCGAGCTGTATTTTCTAACGACGGCAATCAAATGAGTGGCCTAACAAATATATATAATTGATTCAGTTAAACCTTTTGTTGGGGTCGAAGTGGCTGAGCGGTTAGACTGCTCGCCTCCCACCAAGGCGAACAGGGTTCAATCCCCGGCCGGATCACTCCCGGACTTTTGCTTGAGTGGATCGTACCGGACTATGCTGGTCGGCGGGTTTTCTCGGGGATATCCCGTTTCCCCTGCTCTCGCATACCATCGCTGCCCCATACTCACCTCGCTTCACCCTAATCGGCTCTCAAGACCTCCCTGAGCCGCCCAAATGTCATCACTCACTAACTTCTACATTTTATCTGTGGTTTAAGTGGAAATACAGGAAATTTTATTACGTCCGATTTATTTGATGCAAGAGTAATTAGTTAGAAACATAATAACTTCAGGAAGATAACCTTAAATAAATAATACACAGATGTGTTTGGGCATTTCACATCGTTGGAAAAGCACAGATTTTGTAATAGTAGCACAAAATATGGACATATCTCCTGATATTTAATTTCACGTCAAAGAAAACTTTACAACTCTTCATATAACATTTTTTTTTTATTTCCAACGTTCTTCCGTGAAATATCCTCTGTGAACAACTGCGAGGAACCTTAGCAATCAAGCGGCACAGCCCGACCAAACCCTGAGCTGACGACGAAAGTGTTAGTATGCATGAGCTGGCGACAGCCAATCGAGTGCGCTTCGGCGTTGCAGCAATGCCGAAGGAAACTGTGGCGCGAAAGAGGCACACGCCTGCAAACGTCAGTCACTCGAGCATACGAAAACAAAGTCGACGTAGAACACGATAGTTTTAGCGGCTTTTGATGATCACGACACACGCCACCTGCGTATAATCCACTGGCTCAGTACGTCGTCGCAATTTTCTGTACGTTCGTGGAAATGTTTGCGCCGACGCAGAGTAAGTGTGCCGAACCGCGCTCCGAAATGACATGATACGCAAAAAGGACTCTGTACGTACAAAACACGGACTCTCTTCGTATTGTCTCTGAAGTCTATTTACAATATCTTCACACATTTCGAATTATACCTTTAAAATATCACCCCACGTACGGCGTGTTTTGCTGTTTCCGAACTATGTCGTGTATCACAAGCTTTATACACTTATGTAAACATAAAAGTATCTAATTTATGCTTAAATTGAATTTTTTAGTTATATTTTATTTATAGGACATAATTTTTCATTTATAATTGATATGAATAAAAACAGAAAGAAAATATGTCTGTTGGTAATGCATAGTAAGAAATAATTTGTGACGGAAGTAAAAAAGAATACAATTTTAAATTTTTTGTTACAAACAACACAGCGTAAACAATATTACAATGTATTTGTCCTTTAAAATAGCATAATGAAAATAGATAAAAATTTGAGACACAGGCATTAAAAACAAATAAGCATTCGGTCACTCTAAACGAGCGGAACAAAGCCGCAGATATAAACTCGAAATAGGCTACACGCCACAATAATATACTTTAATGTATAATACAATGCAAAAGAAATAATTCAATGACACTTTCTTTAAAAATTACCATGTGGGCACTCTTAGGGAGATGAACCAAACCGCAGTTACAAAGTGGAATTAAATAATGCGCAACAGATTTAAAAAACCTTAAAATGAGGAGGAAACAACTCCTAATTGACAATATTTATTTCAATAACTATTATAAAAACGGGAAGGTCAATGGCAACAAACAATGCAAAAATATTCACAGCAAAACGCACGTGCGTGATAATGAAGCCATCCTACACTCTAAATTCGAATCAGTGGTAAACCACGGATTTGCAGTGAAATTAAACTACTCGAATCAGTGAAAATGGATCCACTTGGAATCAGTGAGATTCCACTGATCGTATCAGTGAAAACATTTCGCTGATTGAATTAGTAACGACCAGCTGCAGCAACGAAGGAAATATTTTTTTTTATTGAATTTAGCCAAGTAATTACCGAGAAATAAATATATTGTAAAATTGACAGTAATTAAAAAAAAATATAAAAATTCCGCAGGTAACCGGGATTTAACTCACGCAAGTTTTCCAATTAAAAGGAATGAAAACTGGCATTTATTCGATGATTCATCAGTTAAATTCACTGAAGGGACTGTTGAATCAGTCAGATACTGTTAACTGATTAAAACAGTGAAATTCTCACTGATTAAGTTTTAGAGTGCATTTCACTTCCAACGCAACGTGTAAGGCTTACTCAAAAATCAACCAAGTTCGGCAAACACTGCACAAAACATAAAATTACAGCGACTCTACAAAAATGTTTTATTATTTGCAAGGAACCGAAACCATGGACAGGATAGCAAGTTAAAGCGAAACATAACATATACAGAGCAAGCGAAATTGCATTTTGGATGCAACACCACAAAGACGATAGCTAACCGTATTTACTACACACACACATGCTACCCCATAAAAATTACAGTTTATTCACCGTTTCTTCCCACTTTTGAATGTAACCTTTAAGAAATCACCTCATTTACAAAGTGTTTGGTTTTTTCCTAAATATGTCGTATTTCAAATGCATTTTATACTTCTGTTAACTAAAAAGTCTGTAATTTTTGGGTTGACTTGAAATTTTACTTTTATCTTATTTATAAATTATAATATTTCATTACTAGAGAGATATGGGGAATTTGGCACATCGGGACCTGGGACCGGAGCGTCGGAGCTGTTCGTGCTCTGTGATCTCAGTCTGCCAGTGGCCATCTTGGATACATGTGACCTTGACATTTAGCCATGACCCCGGTGACCTTTGACCTTGCCCCTGAGGAACTTTGATCCAAAACATCCAAAAAAATCTAAAAAAATTATTTTAAAATATTTAAAACTTTTAAAAAAATTTACTTAAAAAATTCATTTTTTAAAAAACATTAAATTCCGGCGGTCCTCCATTACCTCCTCCAACCATACTCATTCCACCATCTTGGTAGGCGTCACAGCCAATGTCCGCCTTATTGGTAGGTGCAGTCGTCCGACATCTTGGTCGATGCAGTCCGCCATCTTTGTAGCCATCACAGCCACGTCCCCCTTCTAGGTTTATTCGTTCGTCATTTGTTTTACATTGCTGGTGCCATCCCCACCACCGTGCCCAGTAGACGACTGAATCCCTCCTTTCCCACTTTCCAATATACATATTTAATTGAATAAATTGCACAACCTCTGATACTGATTTGCTGGTTGCCCACCCCTTCCCATATATTTAATTGCTCCGCCAATGTTTCTCTTTGGATAATTACTTATTTGTTTTCGGAAATATCTGTTCTACCAGTTAGTCGGTTCCCCTCAGACCCTGTTTCTCATTGGCTAATTGCCCCACCCCCATCACCCCCTCCTCCAATAATTCAAATTCGTTCGACCAATTAGTCGGCAGGTCTCAAACCCCACCCCTGATTCTCATTAGCTATCCTCGTCGCGTGACAATCTCTTGGATTGGTTAATTGCTCGTGCGTTTTCAGAACCCTTCTTTCCGAACAATCGGCGGCCTACATTAATCTCGAGTGCGGACTATTATTTTCCACTTAAAAAACTCTTTATGAGAGGCACATTGAGCACGCTACCCCTTTCACGGGAAATCAGTCATTTTTCTCGCTCTTAGAAATGTATTCGTGATATCCGAGCTGCCGTAAAATACTTTTGGAAGGGTGCGCTCGCTTAGTGTTTTTGGACAAACGGGACGAGTTACAGAACCTGCAAAAAGAATTTCTCATGGTCTACCCACCTTACGAAATTTCGACCCTATTCAAGTATTTGCCCGCCTACCTGCAGCAGGGAAAAAGACTTACGGGACTGCCTCCCCCGTGCAAGGAGTGTTTAGAGGGCTGCACCATCTCGGTTCCCGACACGCCGCATCGCTGAGGTTGGTGCAAGACCCGCCGAGCCGACCTCGCGACGTCTGCACCCGTGGAATACGACTTCCCCGTTGAAGACGCCCTTCTGGTTGACGACGCCTTCCCTGTAGAAGACGCCCTCTCCGTAGAAGACGACTTAAGTGTGCAAGTTATCTACTCACAAGCTGTACCCGTGGAAGATGCTCCCGTTTCAAGAAACTTACTGGTGAGCAATATCCGGCTTGGAAACCAAATCAGAACACAGGTTCCCAATGTGTATGGACTTCGATAAAGTCTTAAATGACTTTGTAAAAAATATTTGCAACTTGTTGTGTGCATGGAAATTTAAAATGTTTTATATAAAAAAAAAACCAATAGTGAAAAAAAATATTTTTCACCATCGAAGGTTTTTGCTTGCTGGACTCGAACACCATCAAGCAGATTGCCATCTTGTACAGTGAAAAATACGAGAAAACCAAAATTTTCAATTTTTCACCGCCGTGTTCATGGCAGCACCTCAACAGCACTCGTACTACCTTCAGACGTACGAAACGCACGGACTTAGTTGTGACGAGGGGAATATTCCCTACGAGTAAACTCCGGCAATGCTGGACTCTGCCGTAATTCCATATTATCATGTGTATGTGTTAGGAAGACGCCAAGAGTCGGCGACTCGCAATGCGTGCCCCATCGGAACGAACTTTGTAGACCTTCACAAGCATTGCCGCTGTCCGCCGTTTCGACAACTCGTCGAGACGTACGCCATAAGACTTCACGAGTGCAAAAATCAAAGATATTGCTGTGCCCCGTGCAACGCCGAAGTGCTTAGATAGTGGTGTTAAGATAATCCATGGTACATTAAAAAATAAGACTATGAGGGACCCATAGTAAAATAATAAAAATTGATACATGTGTAATTCCCCGGAAGACTTCGAGAAGCAACACGTGTAAAAATGCATTCCTTGTATTATGCNTATATATATATATATATATATATATATATATATATATATATATCAAGTTATGCTTATAAAAACAACTGCTAGTAAAGAAACATTTTTTTGGTATATCAGTTTTGTTGTAATTTAAAGAAAATAAAATATTTAGCATAAAACGTTTGTTATAATTTAAAGAAAAAAGGAATCAATCAATCTTTAGCTGCCACTAAAATAACGTGTATATATATATATTTACATGTATATACATTTTACGTGTACGGACGTAATTATTAAAAAAATTAATCAAGCATTTGGCAAAAATCATGTGTCGTGTAAGGATGTGTTATGCTGCTTTTTATAAAGTAATCATGGCTTGTAAAACCCAAAAACCGAGTTCAAACCAATTCGCTGCCCCTCACGGTATGTGATACGCACATCGAAGGATCCTATGCATTCCCCGTAACTCAGGCATAGACGCTTATCGTTAAAAATATTTCCTCCCAAAATTAAAATCAGTACATTTGGAATTTTAGTAACCGGGGAAAATATAGCCATATGGTTACTACACGTGCGGCGATTTTTCTACCATCCATTATCAGCATATAAAACTCTTTATACGAATAAATAATTCACATAGAGTAGGTTTTGCAGTGAAAAAAGTTATATAGAGTGAGGAGACGCTAGCGTTAAGGTACACCCACCCCAAGTACAAAAAAAAAATCATCTTCGGCAAACAAATTTCTGTATATTTACATTCGTGTACGCTCGCTCCATTAAGAGATATATCTGATCCGCGGTAAATCCCCCAGCCTCCCCCAAAGAGTTCATCCCACACTGCTACGTGTCTTTGGCTGAACGAAAATATGCTAGTCCACCATCCAGTTTTACCCACAGTACGTATTCCAGCAAAGACACGCGCATACAGCTCTCATTCACCACCATTAAACCACGTCGAGACATATAAGAAAATAATTCACAAGAGCGAAAAAAATTAGAGCATATTGCAGCCAGTGCATTACGGAGACCATGCAATTTTAGAGTTATATTAACCCCTTTCGAGTGTAGAAGAATAATTCTATGCACAATTGTTTTTGTAAATAAATACTGGCTCGAACACCACCTTTGTTCTTTTTCGTATTAAAAAATCAAATGTGAAATTTTTTTTTAATTCTGGCAAAACCAAAGATAGTTTGTGATGCTGTGAAACTAAGAAAGAATGGGGGAATACGGTCATTCTCCACTTGCTCATACGTCAAGGACACACACACACACACCTACACACACGCCCAGAGCCTGAAATATCTTATTGAAGGCGAGCGTGATGGACGCATTAAAAAATTATTAAAACAAATGCATACTTAAAGAAGTGGCCTTGAGTCAAATTACTAGAAGTAAACGAGAGGCACGTGCAGTCGTAATTTGAGCTCGCGCACACGGCCAGCCGCGCTGCACCAGGTGTTGAATTTGACTTTCCTCTAGCGCACTGACCGCCGGGGGGAGGCTTGTCGCTCCAGCAGCTTGTGTTATTTCTCACATAAACCAACTTTAAATCATATGATAATAAACACAGATATCTGACCGCACAAGTCAATACCAGGGAAGACCCATGTTCAAGGGGACTCGGGTTCGATACTCGACTCGTTCGGCCCGAATTTCTATTTAAAAATCACTCCAGGTGAACGCCGTGATGCTTTCTTGCTCGAGTCCTTACTTGATCCCGCTTGCCCTAGCAACTCGCTCCGTCTCAAAATAGTATACAATTAACTTTAATTATTATTTTATCTCGCACACCACCTAGATAATGTTAATTCACGCTACTATTTTACGAGAATTTAATACAGTCACGAATCCTAACTAATATTATAAATGCGTAAGTGTGTCTGTTTGTTTGTTTGTCCTTATTTCACTTCGCAACGGAGCAACGGATCGACGTGATTTTTTGCATATAGATAGTTAGAGGGCCGGGAAGTAACACAGGCTACTTACTTTTCATCGCGAGTAAATATCTCTTTCCCTCGGGGACATTTTTATTGAAAAATGAAAAAGTACACAAACGGAATAACAATGCAACGTCGAAACCGAGCAACAGATCGACGTAATTTCTTGCACAGAAATAGTTAGAGGGCTGAAAAATGATAATGGCTACTTTTATCGCGATCCAATATATCTCAAAAAATTTACAAACGATATTAGTGAATCAAGTGGGAAAAAAGTTTGCTGCAAGTGCGTCCTCTTGCAATACGCATGTAGTAAAGAATTGTGTAGAATAAAAATACATAAAAAAACCTCCGCAGCAGCATATATCTGTCTATAACAGAGAAATACTAGTAAGTGTTTTTACCATTTAATTCACCGATACGTTGAGTTTAATAATATGTATAGAGTATAAAAGATTGACACTATGTAAAATTCAACTTTATTTAAAAAAAAACCTAAACAATAATTCTGTAGTCCACGCGAGTGGAGCCGCAGGCACAGATAGTAAAAAAAAAATTATATGTATTTATTATAAGAGGAAGGAGGTTGCGTCATTTTCTCTCACATCGAATCCGCAGCAGCGGGCTTTCAGAATCACGATCCAGCCACGTTTCGAGGACGAAAAACATAAAAAAATTGCAACACTTAATGCAGACAAATGTGTACGTATTAACCTTAGAAATACCACTATGTTGAGCACAATGATTTATTTGATATCAGCAATTCCTTGCATATTTCAGGCATACCGAGATACCATTTTGCATTTTACAGGTATTTAGTTATACTGTTTCCCCACACGATGCGTTGTTTGCCAGTCTGAAGGAATATACACTGAGTGGCCAAATAATAATGACCACCCCCTCAATACAATGTTGGAACACCTTTTGCACTTAATACTGCATGGATTCTTCTTGGCATGGACTCTATGAGATGTTGGTAGGTGGTATGAAGAATCTGAGACCTTATCCGATGAACTGCACTTCCCAATTCCTTAAGATTTGATGGTACTCGATCCAGCTGCCTGATGCCCCGATCGATCTCATCCCACAGATTCTCAATTGGATTGAGATTCGGTGATTGTGCAGGCCAACTAAGCAAGGTTAAGTCTCTGTCATGCTCTTCGAACCATCTGCGGACAATGCTGGCTTTATGACAGGGAGCATTGTCCTTCTGGAAGTATCCATCCTCGGCAGGGTACACCATTAACATAACAGGATTTGCGTTATCTGCGATAACATTTAAATACCATTGGGCATTCAGACGTTGTTCCACAGGAATAAAAGTATCCATAGAACGCCAAGAAAACATCCCCCAAACCATAATATTGCCCCCACCAGCTTGAAGTGTTGTGGTAATGCTGTTGGGGCCCATGCTTTCGTGCTGTTTTCTCCATATTCGCACCCTGCCATCTACATGGTGTGATTGAAAACGCGATTCATCGGACCACATGACCCTTTTCTAGTAATCTACTGTCCAATCCTTGTGTTCCTTTGCGAATTGGAGACGTCTGCTCTTGTTCAAGACAGACAGTAGAGGCTTTCGAACAGGTCGTCGGCTTCCATAGCCTATACATTGTAATGTGTAGTGTGCGGCAAACAGTTCGTTCAGAGACCTTCGCAGTTGCTCCTTGATTAAAATTCCGCACAATTTGACGTACTGTTGCTCTTCTGTTGGACTGGACAACTCTGGGAAGTCTCCTTTCAGATCGAGCATTCATTAGCCTGTGACGACCACAAGCCTGACGTTGAGACCCAGTTTTCTGCTTTGTTGTCCACACTCTGTAAACATTAATAACTGCTGCTCTCGAACACTTCACAAGTGCAGCCGTATTGCTGATACTGGTTCCGACGCTTCGAGCGCCTACTATCATCCCACATTCAAACGCAGTTAAATCACGTTTTTTGCCCATTTCTTCGCAAACAACACAGTGAAATTGATGCTTCACTTGTCCTGTATTCCCTTTTTATAGCTATCTCGCCCTCTAGCGGCAACAACGTGAAGTTATGGCCGATATGCGTATAAGTGTCAAGTGGTCATAATAATTTGCCCACTCAGTGTATACCGAAACGGGACATGATTGTTCTCTTCGTAATTCAACGAACGACTCCTTTCATCCTCTTATGCATATACTTAGAAATATTTTCACGCCCACTTACACAGTGTTCAATTAATGTTAAACCGTTTGGGATAAAAAAATTTAACAGAATATTCGACCCGCTAACATTAGTGTAAACCTCCTTTCATGAATAAAATATTTAATCCGTGTTGAGGTACACATAAACACAAATACGGCCATGACACCAAACTCAGGTAAGAGAAAGCAGGCCACCCATTACAGTAAAAGAGGTAGGGGGGGGGGAGTGATTTACCAGTAACGAACTTGAAAAAATACATTTCATGCCCCGAACACTGCTACATATTTATATTTCCGAATCAAAGCGATATTCCTAGGTGAAAAAACCCTAATATTTTAAGATGTTTTTGTTAAAATATGGCAATGTAATTATTATTATTTGGTAACTTCAGTTTTAAGTTGTTGGCAACATTTCGTTTATTAAAAGGCCTTTATTCATTAAACCTCAACAGGTTATGGGCCCAGACACATAGTTCTGCATAGAATCTGTGAAGGGGTAGAAATATCGGCGAAAATATTGGTGCCGGCCCGCGATAAAAGTGAGGTTATACGTGACCGCGCCAAGAAGGAGTAATACTCGTTCATTCTCTAAATTGAGCGAGGCAGGACAACGAAATGGAAGGAAATCAGTGTGTGATCAAACTGGAAGGACCTAGCAACTGGAACCTGTGGAAGTTCCAAACAACGGTATTGCTACGAGGTCAAGGATGGCTCGACATAGTTGAGGGGCAGAAAATAAAACCTGAGGCAGCGGCTGAACATGCTGCTTGGGAGTCAAAAGATGCTAAGGCTCAGACACTACTAGTTACCAGAATGACGGAGAAAGTCATGTTGCATATAATTTCTTGCACAACATCTGCTGAAATGTGGCGTAAACTCCAAAGTGTTTTCGAGCAAAAGTCGGAAACAAGCATCCATATTACACAGCAGCGATTTTTCCAGTTTAAGTTTGAAAAAGGAACTGAGATGTCAGTATTTTTGTCAAAAATACAGGAGCTGCAAAATCAGCTTAAGCAAATGGGAGAGGAAATATCAAACAAGTTAGTTATTACAAAGGTACTAATGTCGTTGCCAGATGAGTACAAACACTTTGTGTCGGCGTGGGAGTCGGCGCCAGACGATAAACAAACCCTGGATAATCTGATAGCCAGGCTTCTGGTGGAAGAAGAAAGGGTGCAGGAGAAGGGTGAAGCGTCTCAACAAGCTTCATCTGCATTCTTTGTTAAAAATAGAAGAAACATAAAGTGTCACAAATGCAACAGACTGGGGCATTTCCAAAGCGAATGCAGAAGCAAAGTGAATAACAGTGAATTACAAGACAATAACAGTAACAGTAATAAGTGTTTTTATTGCGGAAAGTTCGGACATTATAAGGCACAGTGTCGCTTTAGGAAGTACAGGGGCAGTAAGGAAAGTAATGCATTTGTCGTGTCAAACGCAGAATATGAACATTATCAAGAGTCAAAATGGCTGGTTGACTCTGGGGCCAGTGAACATATGTGTAACAATCGCGCGTTATTTTCATCATTTCAAATTGTTTCACAGAAATCTGTGATTCTCGGCAATGGGCAAGCGATTAGTGTGTTAGGCTGTGGGCAGATGGCGGTAAAAGTGCACAATGGGAACGAATGGATCAACACAAACATAGACAACGTTCTTTACGTTCCCGAACTGAAAACGAACCTTTTCTCTATGAATTGTGCGACTGACAAAGGTTATGTCATAATGACAAGTGACAGCTCATGTAAATTTTATAAAAACAAAGAAGTTTTGGCGGTTGCAAACCGAATTGGGAGCTCGTATTATATGGATTTCCGATATGAAAATGATATTGCGAGCGTAGCTAGTACTACAAACGATGATTTAAATGTGTGGCACGAAAAATTGGCTCATCAAAACTTCGATTATGTGAAGAAAATACTTGCCACAAGGAAAATAAATGTGAAACAAACGTCTGCTCCAACCTGTGAAAGCTGCTTGAAGGGAAAAATTCATCGATTACCTTTTCATAACAGCGAAAATGGTACTTCTAAAGCATGTGAATTAATCCATGCGGACACGTGCGGTCCCATGGAGGAGGTATCTGTCGGCGGGTCGAGGTATTTCGTAGTGTTAAAGGACGACTTCTCAAATTATAGAAGTGTCTATTTCATTAAAAATAAGCATCAGGTGAAGAACTGCATAGAAGATTTCATTAATAAGGCGGAGATTTTAACTGGGAACAAAGTAAAATTGTTCAGAAGTGATAATGGGCTGGAATTTGTGAATAAAGAAGTGAGTGAAATGTTCTCAAAACGTGGCATAACACATCAAACTACAGTACCATATACTCCGGAACAAAACGGAAAGGCCGAAAGAGAGAACCGAACTTTGGTTGAAGCGGCAAGAACAATTTTACATGCAAAGAGTTTACCTAAGAAACTATGGGCAGAAGCGGTACATACTGCTGCATTTACTCTGAACAGAACGGGTAAGAGTAAAGTTGAAGGAAAAACACCATATGAGGTATGGACCAATAAAAGTTTCGATATTCAACAATTAAAAGTCTTCGGCACACCGGTGTATGTACACATTCCAAAAGAAAGACGAAGAAAATGGGATAGCAAAGGAGACAAGGGATTGATGGTCGGATATGGCGAAGATACCAAGGGTTACCGGATATACTTCCCACAGAAAAATACTGTAGAGACAAAGCGTGATATTGTTTTCTTAGAACAGAAACAAGAAGGAAGGGAAGAACCCCAAGTTACACTTGATTTGGAGAACGAGTTGAAACAAATAGTAGATAAAGTTGATGGAAACCAAGACTTACAAGAAACTCTGGTTAACATGAATGAAAGCTTAATAACTCAAAATGAATCTGGAAGTGAATATGAACCATGTACAAGTGAAGAAGAAAGCGTAATCACACCATTACAAAATGGAAATGAACGAAGCAAGCGTGTAAGGAAACAGACCGAATTTTATCAATGCAACAACATCTACAGCGAAGATGATAATCCAGTGACTTACAAGGAAGCAATGAAAAGAAAGGATGCTTGTAAATGGAGTGAAGCTATCAATAGAGAACTGGAGACACTGAAAGAGAACAACACTTGGGATTTATGTGAAGCACCAGCAAAAGAGAAAATAGTGAGTAGTAAATGGGTTTTTAAAGTAAAGACAATAAATAATGTTCAACAGTATAAAGCTAGATTAGTTGCCCGAGGGTTTGAACAGGATGATGTATTAGATCTGAATGACATCTATGCTCCAGTTGCAAAATTACCTACATTTAGACTTTTTGTTGCTATAGCAACCAAATTAAAATTGCCAATCTATCAAATGGACGTAACGGGAGCATTTTTGTATGGAGAAATAAATGAAAATGTATTTATTCGTTTGCCGGAAGGGGCTTATTCGGGTAATAATAATATTGCAAAATTAAACAAGTCTCTATATGGTCTGAAAAGTTCACCAAAATCCTGGAATAATAAATTTAATTCTATTATAACAGGAGAAGGCTTTGTTAGTTCAAAAAGTGATTCATGCTTGTACAAAAGGTGCAATGGTAAAGATAAAATGTTTGTTTTGCTATATGTTGATGACTTGTTAATATTTGGTACAAATGAGGAGAAAATTGTTCAGTTTAAAAGTGTCCTAAACAAAGAATTTAAGATGAAGGATCTAGGTTTAGTAACCAATTTTTTGGGTATAAATGTTAACCAAAATCTAGAAACGGGGATTACTGAATTAAGCCAAAGAAATTACCTAGAAAATGTACTTAAAAGGTTTAATATGGAAAACTGTAAACCTATGTCAACTCCTATTGACCCAAACTTTAATGTTAAAATACTTGAAAATTGTAATAAAAGTAATGATGAGAATATTGAAAAATATTGTAGAGAAGTTATAGGATGCCTTATGTATGCAGTGTCAAGTACTAGGCCTGATTTATGTTTTACTGTCTCAATGTTGAGCAGATTTCAAACATATTCAAATGATATGTTAGTAACTGCATTAAAAAGAGTCCTGCGGTATGTCAAGAATACACTAAATTATATGTTAGTTTTCAAGTGTGAAGATAATGTCCTAGAGGGATATTGTGATGCTGATTGGGGAGGTGATCTCAAAGACAGAAAGTCTACCACAGGCTATTTATTTAAGTTTTCCAATTGTTTGATTTCTTGGTGCTCGAAGAAACAAGTATCAGTCAGTCTGTCGTCAACTGAGGCTGAGTATGTTGCAGTGAGTATGGCAGGAAGCGAAGCCTGTTGGCTGATAAACTTGTTAAGTGATTTTGGTTACTCAAATGTATGTCCAGTAAGTATGTATTGTGACAACCAGTCAGCCATTTTTATTGCAGGCACAGACACTGTTAAGCGCCTCAAACATATTGATATACGATATCACTTCATAAAGGATTTGATTAAAGATAATAAGATCTGCCTTCACTATGTGAAAACTAGTGAACAACCAGCTGACATACTCACTAAGGCTTTAAGTCAAGAATTATGTGTAAGATGTTTAAATAAGTGTTGTATTCAAACTTAGAAATAATATATAATTGTATCAGATTTGATATAAGATAGAACTGTATTACATTGAGAGCGGGTGTTAAAATATGGCAATGTAATAATTATTATTTGGTAACTTCAGTTTTAAGTTGTTGGCAACACTGTGTAGTGTTTTGTTTTTTCTAGTTGATAAATATATAACGGTCAACATTGTTGTATCAGTTTTGCTGTTAAAGTATAATAAAACATTTCGTTTATTAAAAGGCCTTTATTCATTAAACCTCAACAGTTTTAATCTTGAACATTCAGAGGAAATGTCTATGTTTATATGTTCACATACCAAAAACCTGACCATAAAAAAAAAAATAAAAAAAATCTAGTCCCCCCAATATTATATTTTTATAATTACGCATCATAATATCAGAGCTAAATACCAATTCTAAAATAGTTTTCAGTTATTTATGACCCTGCAGAGATACATACGCACGTTGGCAATGTTTCAGCTCAGGCATGCCAGTGTATCACATAGACATACGAAAGATGTATTTTCGAAAGGTCAGAAACGAGAGTTTAATCACCCATTATCAGCGTTCATTTTTGCGACAAACTTTTTTCACCTCCATCATACCCAGAAAGAGTTCTGATGCTTGCTAGCATACTTGCGCTCTATCTGCCCCATGTGATGCCATGAAGATACAAAATCTCGTTTAATGTAAGTACATAAGTAATAGATTCACAAAACATATATTAAAAGTACTCATATTTACGCAGATGAGGTTTATTAGCCATGAAAAAATAAAATAGTAACAGGCTGTAGGAGAGATTACTCAGGTCAGAAGGCCAACTTCAATCTGCGAAATTATGAAGATTTGGATACATCAGTTCAGGCTCCCCATCGAAAACGGGATCCCCAGGCCCATTTTTCAAAGATGATTCTTCCACGGTGTCACATATGATGAGGACTAGAGTTACTAGATCTCTCGCTTTCAATTACGAGTACGCGTACAGCATCCTTTATTTTGTACACACATTTTCGCACAGAGGGTCCACCTCAACACCAGCCCATTCTTCACTCTGCCTCTTCCCACCAACAGGATGAGAGAAGTTCGATTCCCGGCAGGGTCGCTCCAAGATTTTCGCCCTTTCATTACTCAGAAACATCAGTTCCTTAGTTCGTTTTTTTTTGTCAAGCAAAACTCAGCTGACTTAAACAGCCCGAGAAATACATAATACTTCAAATGTTTCGACGAAGTTGAAGGGTGGTGAATGAGAGCTGTATGCGCGTGTCTTTGCTGGAATTCTTATTGTGGTATAAATATGCATGGTGGACTAGCATCTCAGGAATAAAACTATGTTTTAGTAATACATAAAGAGTGAATACTATTGACACCTGCTGGATTAGAGGCCGCACACATATAAATAAACATGTTCTCATTTCACTATTAATTCGGCTAATGTCACGTGGCAGTGTGGTGTGACTCTGAGAGGGAGATTCGGCGCGGCAGGGGGGTGGGGGAGTTTA
The DNA here is from genome assembly GCA_002778355.1 of Clitarchus hookeri. Classification (NCBI taxonomy): domain Eukaryota; kingdom Metazoa; phylum Arthropoda; class Insecta; order Phasmatodea; family Phasmatidae; genus Clitarchus; species Clitarchus hookeri. Next base: position 9,211 of record NQII01001854.1, on the reverse strand, counting down.
CCGCGTATAAGATATAACTCTTAATGGAGCGAGCGCACACGAATATATGAAAATACAGAAATTTGTTTGCCGAAGGTGATTGTTTTTTATGGTTTTGTGTTTGTAGTGAGTGCACCTTTACGCTAGCGTCTCCTCCCCGTATATAATTTTTCCCTGCAAAACTTACTAAATGTGCATTATTTATGCGTATAAAGAGTCTTATTTGGTGACAATGGGTGCGAAAAAATCGCCGCAAGTAAAATAATCATATTGGTATTTTTTTACTGCTGCGAAATATTCCTAATGTACTGATTTTAATTTTGAGAGGAGTTAATTTAATGATAAGCATCTATGCCTGGGTTTAGGGGAAATGTATGGGATCCTTCACTGAGCGTGTCGCATACCGTGAGGGGTAGCGAAGTGGTTTNTTGGTGACAATGGGTGCGAAAAAATCGCCGCAAGTAAAATAATCATATTGGTATTTTTTTACTGCTGCGAAATATTCCTAATGTACTGATTTTAATTTTGAGAGGAGTTAATTTAATGATAAGCATCTATGCCTGGGTTTAGGGGAAATGTATGGGATCCTTCACTGAGCGTGTCGCATACCGTGAGGGGTAGCGAAGTGGTTTTAACTATGTTGTTAGGTTTTTCAAGTCATGATTTCTTCATAGAAAGCAGAATAACGCAACCGTAAACGACACAAGATTTTTGCGAAATCCTTAACTTATTTATAAAATAATAAGGTTCATACACCTCAAATATATGTACGTTATGTTATTAGTGGCAATAATCTCATTGAATAATTATTTCTTTAAATTATAACAAAACTGATATACAAAATATTTCATTTTCTTTAAATTATAACAAAACTGAAATACTGAACATTTTTTCGTTACCAAATATATTTTTTTTTTAACTTTCGTGAGCAGGCCATAACTCAAGATAAAAGAAACATATCTTTATTATTTTGAACACATTTANTTTTTTTTTTAACTTTCGTGAGCAGGCCATAACTCAAGATAAAAGAAACATATCTTTATTATTTTGAACACATTTATTTGCACACACACATCACAATATTATAATTATTTATAATATAAGAAATACCTTTTTACAAGTGTTTCTTCTCGAATTCTTCCGGGGCATTACACATTTAATAATTTTTTTGTAAATGTACTATGGGTTTCTTATAGTCTTCTTTTGATGTACCATGGTTTATCATAACTCCACATACTTAGAGCTTCGGCGTTGCAGAGGACACAGCAATATCTTTGATTTTTGCGCTCGTGAAGTATTGTGGCGTACGTCTCGACGAGCTTTCGAAACGGCGGACAGCGGCAATACTTGCGAAGGTTTACAAAGTTCGTTCCGATGGGGCACGCATTGCGAATCGTCGACTCTTGGCGTCTTCCAAACACATACACATGATAATAGGGAATCATGACAGAGTCCAGCATTGCCGGAATTTCCTTGTATGGAATATTCCTCTCGTCTTACCTTAGTAAGTGCGTTTCTTACGTCTGTAGGTGGCACGTCTGTTGTGTAGTGCGGTCGAGGTGCTTCCATGTACACGGCGGTAAAAAATTTAAAACTTTGGTTTCTCTTCTTTGTCACTGTACTAGATGGCAATCTGCCCTATGGTGCACGAGTCCAACAAGCGAGAACCATGGATGTTGCAAAACATTTATTTTTCACTTGATGCTTTTTTGTTACATAAAAAAATTTAGGTTCCAATGAACACACCAAGTTTCAAAAAATTTTTACAAAGTCAATTAAAATTTTATAGAGGTCGATACATATCTCGAACCTGTGTTCTGGTTTAGTTTCCACGCCGGGCAGTGCTTTCCCGGAAATTTATTCAAAGGGAACATCTTCCACGGGTACAGCTTGCGAGTAGATAACTTACAAGCGCACCTTGGTCTTATACGGCGAGGGCGTCGTCTACGGGNCGCACCTTGGTCTTATACGGCGAGGGCGTCGTCTACGGGGAGGGCGTCTGAACTAGGAGGTCGTCTTCAACGGGGAAGTCGTATTCCACGGGGGCAGACGTCGCGAGGTCTGCTGGGCTGGTCTTGCACCACCCCTGCGATGCGGCGTGTCGGGAACCGAGGTGGAGCAGCCCTCGAAACACTCCTTGCACGGGAGGCAGTCCCGTAAGTCTTCGTCCTGCTGCAGGTAGGCCGGCAATTACTTGAATAGGGTCGCAATTTCGTAAGGAGCGTAGACCAGGAGAAATTCATTCTGCAGGTACTGCAACTCGTTCCGTTTGAAAAATTACCGATTTCCTAAAGAGGCTCAGGGTGCCTCTCATAAAGAGATTTTAAGTGATAAAAATAGTCCGCACTTGAGATTAAAGTAGGCAGACGATTGGACGTTACCGATGATTCCGAAAACGCACGAGCAATTAACCAATCCAAGAAATTGTCACGTGTCGTGGTTAGTCAATAAGAATCAGGGGCGTGGTAGGAGGACTGCCGACTATTTGGCGGAAAGAAAATTAATTATTGTTGGAGTGGGTGATGGGGTTGGGACAATTAGTCAAGGAGAAACAGAATCTGAGGGGAATCGAATAAATAGTCGAACGAATGTTTCCGAAAAGACCCTAGTAATATACAATGAGAAAATTGGTGGAGNGAGGGGAATCGAATAAATAGTCAAACGAATGTTTCCGAAAAGACCCTAGTAATATACAATGAGAAAATTGGTGGAGAAATTAAATTGATTGGAAGGGGGTGAGCAAAATGAGCCAATTAGATTCATGGGTGTGGCCTTTGTTCAATTAAATATATTGGAAGAGGAGTGGTTGGGGTCAGTCGTTTGTTGGGCATGGTGCTGGGGACAGTAACAGAAATGTTGAACATATGACAAACGAAAAATACATGATGGCTTTCGAACGAAGGTAAGAGACAAACTCCAGCGATGTATAAACAGATGACAAACGAAAAAACCAAGATGGCGGATGGTGGTTGGAGCACCTACTGAGATGGGGGACTAGCACCTACCAAGATTTTTACTTTCCCTACAAACATGGCGGAGAACTGCCCTACCAATATGGTGGAATGAGTATTGAAGTAGGGGTGTTTGGGGGACCTCCGGAAATTAATGTTATTTGAGGTAAATTGATAAAATATGTGGTATAATAATAATAAAATAGTTTGTTAATGTTTTTAAATATAATTTATTTATTTTTAATGAAAATGTTTTTTTCCTGAAAGGTCACCGGGGTCAAGGTTAAAGCTCACAGGAGTCTAGGCAAAATATCAAGGTCACATGTATCCAAGATGGCCGCATGCCGACCGGAATGACAGAGCCCGAACAGCTCCAACACTCCGCTCCCAGGTCCCGATGTGCCGAACTCCCCATTATCCCTTTACTTTAATTTATAATTCAAATGAATAAAAACAGAGAGAAATAAGGTGTGATGGTAAAGCCTAGTTATAAATAATTCTCAACGCGAAATATTGTGAAAGTGAGTGCGCACGAATTCGAGCGTTGTCACTTTGGTGTAATTTTATAGACTCGGTTAAGCTTTGTTTGCATGAGACGGAGAAATATCCTGAAAGGAGAACATTTTCAGGGCTTTAGAAAAGTTTAAATAATCGTGAATGGACCGTATTGCCAAACACGATAAATTGCAACATTTCTTCTAAAATTTCAAACCATGACCAACCTTATCAAAGTGCTGAGCAGGCCGACGCTGAGGCCGACCTATACCAGTAGACGGTAAAAATTGAATTCGTGAAAATTAAAACTAAGCTTTCATAACATCGCAAATCGCAGATACTTCCAGAGCGCGCAAGCGTTGGCGGTAGAAGGAAGGTCAAAGAGATTCATATCGAGGAATTTAAGAAAGGAAACCAAGACCAGAGTGGAGTGGAGATTTTTGGCCTGCTTGGAAGGAGATCTGGAGGTGGGTGTTTGCCTGGAGGGCTGGGCCTGGGTGTTGGTAGAGTCAGTAGCAGCTCCCGTGGAACGTAAGTGTGCTGGCTTGCCTCAGGTGCTGGTTTCAAAGGGTTGATGCACACTAACAAAAGGTCGACGGTCTGGTCCGCCTAGTAAGGGGACCCGTTTACGAAGCGGTTTCGGAGAGTGGGGATAGCCCCCGTCCCCATCAAAGTGGCATGTACGGATTCAACTATGTATAATGCTGTTGACAGGTGAGGTGGAACCACCCTGCTATTGGAAAGGGCGTTATCTCTTTATATTGGGAGCATTCAACTGCTGACAATTAGGAGCTCTTTTCAAGCTCCAAAATATACATGTTTTGGATTAATGGCCTGGCTGGTTGCACCTCCACATTATGATACCTGACGTGAATATGTCTGTAGTGACAATAAAACTGCCTGGAAGTCCTGAATCCTGAGGTGCACTCTTAATATTAAGAGCTCTGAATGGTGTCTCTTCTTACACCGTGTCGGATCAGGCACAGGAGGGAGAGCTATGGAGAACGCAATCCTCTGTACTTAGATTACAGAAACCATGTTAACAGCTCGGTCTTGAGAGCCGATGGGCGTGAAGTGAGGTGAGTGTGATGAAGCGCNGGTACGTTCTATCTTTGGTGTCATTTTTTAGAAATTGTCAAGCTTTGCTTACGCGAGGCAGAGGAATATCCAGAAAGTAGAACTTTAGTAGGGCTTCAGCTAAGTCGGAAGTACTTGTGAATGGACTATAGCTTCGGGTTTCTCGAACGAGCATTGGCAATGCCACATGAAGTGTTCTTCGTCCACTTATACCGAAAAAATGAACGCTCCTGTTGCGGTTAGGATATTCACGGAACATTAACTTATTTCTTTAAACATCGGAAACAAAATCACGAGCCACCTTTAACAATCAGGACCACTTCAACCTTCCAAATATTAGCAGAATCTGAACAATTTACGTGTATTACTACAATTTAAAAAACAAGTTGAGTTGTAATAATAGCCTGACAGGTGAAAGGTAAGAGTCATGGACTCCCATATTTTAGATTTATTTTAAAATCCTTCTTTAGTACAAAATACACACTTTTTTAAATTTTTTATTCAGAGAGATACTCGCACAACGAAAATTAAACTTTTTTTTATAGGAATTCTTCATTACAAACAGGAAATTCAGAAAACCAACTAATTCACGGAGGTCCCGCAAATTTATGATAGGTTCCGTAAAATATACGGCAGTCTATTTGTGAAGATAACGTCATTTCCGTAGTTTTAAGAATGTTTCTGGATAATGATTTACGAGTTCTTTTCTGCGATTTCGCGGATTTTTTTTCAACAATGCAAACAAACTGTCTGCATTGTGTTGCCGCTTCATTACTATAAATGCCTGGCCGAGGATTGTCAACATCTGTTCGCATAAGCGACAGTGTCTAATCCTGGGTGCACTGAGAGAAAAGCTGTCAAACTATTGTTTCGTATGGGGCCAAAATTATACTTAGTTGCCCCATCAAAATATTTTGTTTATTACACAAAACTTGGAAAGCAACAAATTGATTTTGTTAATCTGATAAAGTGCATGTTTAAATTAGCAAAAAATCTGTATTGGGCCGAACGAAATTAGACTGCCAACAAAACACTTTGTTGAATCTACTTTATTTAATTGGTTTTGCCACTAATTTGATTGCCGTCGTTCTAAAATACCGCTCGAGAGTTTGTTTGCATTTTTTGTGACAAGTGTATGTTAGCGNACTAATTTGATTGCCGTCGTTCTAAAATACCGCTCGAGAGTTTGTTTGCATTTTTTGTGACAAGTGTATGTTAGCGCATTTACTAATACGTATTAACGGTATAAACATCCTAGTGAAACAAGTTCAAGAGGAAATTTGACGTAAAACTTGAAATATTTATCAGCGCGCGTTGTCCTGTATTTGAAATGTATATATTTAAAAACATTCCAACTTCACCTGTAATCACTTAAGCTAAGGTTGCTTAGGGCGTAGAGTTGCGGCGGAGCTGATGTGTGTCCTAATCTCGGTCGGGCTTCCAATTTTTTTTTTTTTNGTTGCTTAGGGCGTAGAGTTGCGGCGGAGCTGATGTGTGTCCTAATCTCGGTCGGGCTTCCAATTTTTTTTTTTTTTTATATTAACCGAAAGTGGTTATTTTACGCAGAGTCAAACAAATCTTTGGTTTCACCAACATGATATATTTCCGAGGCAACCAAATAAGAACAACAAAATAATTTGGTTACAGCAACAAAATATTACATTGCCCCTATACAAACAATTAATTTGGTTGTGCCAAACCAGTTTTGTTTGATTCAAAAAACTTTTTTTTTTTCCACCGTGTCAAGGGATGTAGTTGGTATGGCTACAATGGGAGTCAGAGATTTTATTTCCAGTCTTGAAAGGTTTGTGTTCTGGTTCTGAGACTGCAATAACAACGAGGAACAAGATTTCTGTTCCCAGTGCTCTTTAATACCGTCAATTTAAAGACAAAATTACATGGTTCAGGCATACTTGTACCAGTTGTATGTTTGCGAGTGTGCATACTATGATTCGCCTAACGTTGTCGTGCTGCTGTCTCTCATTGCACTTGTATCCGTAAACATAATTCTTAGATAACAGCACCCTGTTATTATCACAGAGAACCACTTCAGCTATGTACGAGAGGTTCCGGCAACATTTAAAATTGTCATAAATAGGAGAACATTTTGATATTCTGTCACTGTTACCGTAAAGTTAGATTGCGGAACAGTCATTTAAAGAGTGNCATAAATAGGAGAACATTTTGATATTCTGTCACTGTTACCGTAAAGTTAGATTGCGGAACAGTCATTTAAAGAGTGCCGCAATTGATGAAAACTGATTTAATTACTCACTAGTAAACAATAAATAATCGTGCAAGTCCTGCATTGAATTTTTNCCGCAATTGATGAAAACTGATTTAATTACTCACTAGTAAACAATAAATAATCGTGCAAGTCCTGCATTGAATTTTTCTTTGTGTTATCTCACACTTGCAGGAGAAATTTCCTGCTTCCGAGCCACGAGTATGACAGAAACAACCCACCGCCCACTTTTTTTTTTTCAAATAATTCCCAGCTGGTAGAACAACAGATCTTGTGATCACAGAACTGGTAAGTGCACGTATGTTAAACGGCGTAACGGTTCCTTTGTTGTGGGCGTACCTATTNTTTTTCAAATAATTCCCAGCTGGTAGAACAACATATCTTGTGATCACAGAACTGGTAAGTGCACGTATGTTAAACGGCGTAACGGTTCCTTTGTTGTGGGCGTACCTATTCGCTTTGATTCGTTGCGCGAGGCTCTGTAAACGGGGGCCCTTCTGCCTGGTTGGCTGTCGGGTGCAGCGGAAGATGCCCTATTCGTAAGAAATAGAAAATTTTGCGAATTTCATTTCAGGTCAAGCTGGACTTCAAACACACGTACATTTCTGTCACGCTTGCAATTGGATCACAGTTCGTTAGACATGCCCAGAATAACTCTGAGCCAATAACAGACCTGCAAGGAAACAAGCAGTGAATCCCTTGCCACCTGGTCTGAGGTAAAACTGTCTACACTCTCGGGCAGCAGCCAATGAACAGAAAGCTGATGATCGAAAATACACAGGACTGTGGAGTATAGCATATAGGTAATTTAAAGCGGGAAATTATCCTGTCACTTAGGCTATTCACGGTAAAGTGAGCACTTTTGAAAGCCCTGTCATCTGGAATAATATTCAATAAATATATTTTATTTTAGCTCTAGAGGTTTACTTCCGAGTGCAGAGGAATAAATACACTGTGTTTATTACTTATATTACAATATTTACTTAAAAAGGTGGTTAAAGAAAAAAAAAAATGTCTGATGGGAAAAATTAACTAGGGCCTCCAAAGTGCTCACTTTACCGTGAACATACTATACCTATTGATTAGGCTGCCGCCTTGTAGATAAGTTAAAAAGCAAGTGCTGGTTGGTGAACGGCCTCACCGCAGTTTTGCTGGTCGCAGACACCATTTTACTGGCCTGTGTCGCTGGAGTAAGCAGGAAGAGGGGCTGATTGCTTATGTGTTTTAAGTATTCTGTGTCTTGGAATTTAACAGCAAACGTTGTGTAGTCTGCGCCATAAACCACAAACAGTGCCACTGAAACAGTTACACACTGACGAAAGAGCAGAACTAACAGCGAACCAGTGACTTCATTGTCAAGTCTATAGAGATGCCACTTTCGACGTACTTTCATTTTATACACCCATGTTTGGGATAGAGATTTCTATGTGTTGCACACAACGTAATACGTAGAAAGTATTTGTTATAATAACAAATACAAATTAAAATTAGCAAAAAAAAAAAAAAACTGAGGAGGCTGGCATCAAACATCCACTACATGAGTTCGCAAGTCATCCGCCCTATGCATGGACATATTACCTAATATGGTGAAAAAAATTCGTGGTGCGTATTAAAATACATAAAATTGCAAATTGATACATCGAAATATGATAAACATCGAAAATACATTGCAATTCTATCCAAAGTTAAAAAAAACTAATGTAATTTCGTAATTGAATGTACTCTATGCTTTAAAATTTAATAGCATTGCTTTCAATTTAAGTCTTTTTTTATTCACGAATATAATCCATTTTACAGCGTAACAAAGCTGGCTTAAAGTAAAGGCCACAGCGAAATTTTAAATCAGTGAAAAATCACGGGGCAGAATTTGATTCCAGTGACGTCATTTTCACTTGTTTTTACTAATGTTTATAGTGTATGTATGAGGTCGTTGTTTTAAATACCACGTCAAATGTGGATGTTGGCTGAAAATGCACTCTGCAAGGCGTACGCTTGTTAGTCTTTCAAGCTAGGCTTATAACAGTTATCGCTTGTTTCTCTATCTTTTTTTAACTGACCTAATACCTATATTTAACTTCTAGTACATACATAAGCCTCTAAAATTATTTTTATTTTTGTATTGTATTTTTTAATTCCAAAATCTCTAATTATTAGAAAACGTTGTCTCGTTTATTAAAGATAATTGCTGTTGTGTTTACGAACATTACAATAAATTGACTCACTTATAAACCGGGCACCGGTTTTATCCAAACCAGGTACCGGTACTTAGCATTTATATTCATTACATATGACAAAATATCGAGATTAAAATCTCGTTTTANCACTTATAAACCGGGCACCGGTTTTATCCAAACCAGGTACCGGTACTTAGCATTTATATTCATTACATATGACAAAATATCGAGATTAAAATCTCGTTTTAGGAATTCTTTGTGCCATGAAACATAAACCATGCCGTGGGAAA